>PVJL010007168.1:0-81715 GCA_004026885.1 Lyroderma lyra
AACTAAACCTTTTGAATCAAGTCACTAAAACGTTAATCTGCTTGTGAACCCAGTATTTCTTACAAACTTTTGCAATGTCCATTGAGTCTTCTAAAAAGAAGACTGACCATATTTTAAAGTAAATTAGTCTTAGGAATCTGAAGGAAAATCCTAGTAGATTGAAACAAAGCATTTAGATACTGTGACGTGATCACTAGTGGTGGATAGCAGAATAGAGAAGTCACCACAGGATGATAGAATGTTAATGATTTACTCCTTTGTGGTTTTTTTTTTATTGAACCAATATGATTCTTTTGTCATAAAATAATTCCAAATGGGATTTGTTCCACATTAAATCCACATTAAGAAAATACATGAAATAAATATACTCATAGTATTAATAGTTCTTTTTTCTATCAAGCATTTAAATAGTTTTGTCACTATAACCACATATGATCATTGCATCTACGACTGTTACTACAGACAGAAAGAACTATGGAGAGAGAGGGGGAGGAAAGGAAGGAAGATGTGAGAAGAGATAAAAGAATGAGGAGATGAGGTCACCCTTAGTAAAAGGTGTAGCTACTAGACTGGCCAGAACTGGATTCAGGTGGCTAAAAGGAAATAGAGGAGGGGTTCCCAGGTCTGTGGCCTGTTAGGTACCAGGGCCACACAGCAGGTGGTGAATGGTAGTGGGAGTAAGTGAAGCTTCACCTGTATTTACAGCCTCTCCCCATCTTTGGCATTATTGTCTGAGGTCCACCTCCTGTCAGATCACGTGGGAACCCTCAGGGCTCCCACTGATTCTGCGTTATGGTGAGTTGTAGAATTATTTCATTATACATTACAATGGAATAAGACTAGAAATAAAGTGCACAATAAATGTAATGTGCTTGAATCATCCTGAAACCAGCCCCTGTCTACCTGGCCCAGATCCATGGGAAAAATTGTCCTCCACGACACTGGTCCCTGGTGCCAAAAATGGTGGGGACTGCTGAGATACAGGACACCATCTCGCCCCTCAAGATGAACTTTAGCTAATTATAATAGCTTATCATAGCAGCCACCCTGTGTTGCAATGACAGTTCCAAGAAGGGCCCAATAAGGACAAAAGTCCCTCCTCCCAATAAGAAGGAGTGGTCAGCAGGTCAGCAAAGCTCGACCCTGAGCATGTGTGGGACACCACCTCTGAACATTTTGAATCCTCCTTCCAATAAAATCCTAAGTTTCTTTGTTCCTTGAGGCAGTTGCCCTTTTTCCTGGCCTGCCCATGCCCATTATTTTGGCAGTGTATGCTTTTTCTTTACTGGTTTGGCTCCCATGGCTGTATTTGTACATGCTGGAGTGCCTTCCTGTGATGACACAAGAACCCCCTGCTTTCCTCTGCAATACTTCCATCTGCCACAGGAGTAGCACTAAAATACTAACATGAATCTTTTAAAGACGACTTAAACAACTTCATATCCAACTATATCTAGCTAGTACTTCATATCCAAATATAAATGTTATTAACTATAAGGATACAATTGCCTTCTTCAAAATGAAAGAAACAGCATCAAATACAGTCTGCTCCCATAGGCATCCGGTCTGCACACTGGGCTTGAAAATCAGTTGTTTGTAAAAATCACAGGACAAATAAAATCATCATTAAAAAATTATATTCTTATATATCCTGCTAAGCATATTGTATTAGTTTCTTAATGCTGCTCTTACAACTTATAACACACTTAGTGGTTTAAAAGAACATAAACATCTTACAATGATGGAGGTTAGAAGTCTCACATGGGTCCCACTGGGCTAAAATCAGGGGGTCAGCAGAGGTGCCCTCCTTCCGGAGGCTCTAAGGAGGAGCCTGTTGTCTTATCTTTGCTAGTGTCTACCCATAATCCTTAGCTGCTGCCCTTTCTTCCACCTTCTAATCCAGCAATCTTGGCTTGAGTCCTTCCACGTCGCCATCTTTCTGTTTCTATTTCCGTCTTCTTTAAGGACTCTGATGGTTACGATGGGCCCACCTAGAGAATCAGGATACTCTCCTCATTTTAATGGTCACTGTTTAGCAATCTTATTTTTTCTGACATTTAAATTCCCTTTTGCCACATTAACTAACATATTAACATGTTCTGGGGATTAAATTCTTTTTAATGTAATGTACTTTAAAATAGTATTACCAGCTTTCATGGAGATATCATAAATATGTTTCTTAAAATATGATTTTGAAAGGTTAATTTAAAAAAGAACTTCTACAGTAATTAATTAATCTTCTCTTCTCTCTCACTTTTTAAGTGACCAAATTTCTAATGGCTTCATCTACAGTTCAAATCTTGGCGACATGTCTCATTACATCTTTTAATTGCTATTCTTATTCTACTAAATAGTAAAACAAAGGTGAAAATAATATGAATACTGAAGTTGTAACTTTCTGGATTGTTCTATAATTATCAAAGCACTTTCTTATTCTCCCATTCAAGTTCACAGCAATCTTCTGACAAAGGCACATTAAGCATTATCAAAAAAATAAAAAAAACTTTCCATTTTATTTGTCTTTACAAATACTGCTAGAAAGTTTTATTGTTCATTATTCTGATTTTTTTAACATAGAATTTATATTGTAGTTTTAACCTCACAGAAATTGATCGGAAGGTACAGAAATTTTCTATATATTTCCTGCCCATTTGTACATATCACTTCCCCACTATGAAAATCCTACACCAAAGTGGCATACAGTAGACTCAGGCACCCATTGGGATTGGTAGATGATTGGTAAATGTTAAGTAGACTCTCTGTTAACCAAAACTCAATCAACCAGTACATTCTAGCAACCAGCAAAATCTCAAGCAACTGGGGAAAAAATTATTGCCTGTTGCTTGAAAGTATTGGTTTCTTGAGTTTTGGTTAACAAAGAATCTACTGTGTTTGTTTAATGGATGAGCTTATGTTGACCCAGCATTATCACCTGATGTCCTTAGTTTACATTATAATTCACACTTGCTGTTGTACATTCTGTAAGTATTGACACATGTAAAATGACACATGTCCACGATTGTTTTGTGGCATCATTCGGAATAGTTTCACTGCTCTACATATTCTCTGTACTCTGCCTATTTCTCCTTTGACCCGCCTTACCACTGGCAACCACTGATCTTTTTATAGGCTCCACAGTTTTGCTCCTCTGGACATTTTTAATTTTTATATTACAAGTGGATTAACTGAGACCTGAAAGGTTCACTGCCGTGCCTCAAACCACCTAGCCGGTCTACTGTTGGGAATTTAATTAGAACGAAGATCTTTCGAACCTACTACGTTAAGTGTATTTGTTTTAAACTACATTACTCTTTCTAAATTATGTTATAAGTTTGTACCCTAATGTCGATGGATCAAAAGGCCAGGGAAGTTATTTTATATAAAAGTTAAAACAATAGAAAAGAAAATCTTTTTACAGCTTTACACCTGTGTTTTATTTCGTTACCATGATGCAGGGGAGGCAGCCTGCGATGTTGGGCGGGGAAATACATAGGATTAGAAAACAAGAGTTCACTCAGCTTTGACAAATTGTTTAACCTTTCTGGAAATTTATCTGCAATGTGTGGAGAATGTTTTCCATCACTAAAAACTGTATAGACTAAGTCTAGATTTGGTGCATTTTCACTTCATAAATTATAGTTATTTTAAACATAACAAATTGTTGTAATCATTAGATGTGCTTGCCCAATTACCCATCAACAAAAGATAAAGAGTCTATGAGTTGATTCAGGCAATACTCAGAAGCTGGTCATTATCCAAAATTAACCTACAGAGAAGACAATTGTATCTAGAAGTTATCACTGGTCTCCTAATTTTAATCGATGCTCTATCTGTCCTGCCCTTTCCTCTGTTTACATTAGTGACTAGTCTAATTGTGCTTTCAGATGTGGTTTCCAAAAGTCACTTAAGTGGCAACATGTTTGCTTTTCCTTTTTGGTAAATGTCTAAAATTGCTACTAATATGACGGCATCATGATTGATTGGAATTCTCTGGAGATGATTCCATTGCCCAAAAGTGCTGAGATAAAACATGCTAGAGAATAAAACTAGGGATTTTGTTTCAAATAAGTGTTTAAACTAGGTATAAACTTAAGAAACATATGTAAATTCAACTGCCGATATTCTCAATCTATAAGAACAATTACTGAGTATACTTTTTAGAAATAGTACAGACCAAGGCATTAAAATTTGGGATTATAGCTGTGTTACTACAAATGGATTTTTTATGCTCTTTTAATGGAAAGATTTCGTATATTTCACATTTAAAGCAATCTTGCATTGAGGCATGGGCAGTGTGAGTACAACTATTGTATGCTGTATGGTATGAATGTATCTTGGTAGCCCTATGTACATAAAAGCAGGGAAATGAAGATTTATGAACACTTGTGGGCCTTAGGAGAAAGTTAAAAATCAGGAAAGGACTAGATCTTTTTGGAAGATTTTCTAAGAAAGTCACATAAATTTCATTAGTACTAAAAATAGGTTAAATATTTTTTCTTGGAAACTGGAATATCAGCGTTGAAGACATCCAAAAGAATCTTTTTCCCTCTGATTTTTTACACAGTTCTAACAATGGTGTGTATAATTCTATATAGAATGTTATCCCTTGCTTTTCCTCACCTCACAGGATATTATACATATTTTTCTTTAACTGTGTAACTTCTTACAACTATCTTAACAATATTCACAAAAATTGTTATCAATTCAATATCATCTGGTGAAAGAATTTATAGAGCAGCTATTATGCTTTAAGCCAGGCATAAAAGATACATACTTCTAAGAATTTGCCACCCATGTACTCACACTACTGAGAAAAAGGATACCAGAAACTTAAAGTACAAGGTAATAGATGTGATAATACAGTTGTACACACAGGATCATGAGCAGCCAGAGAAGACACATGTCAATAATAGAAGAATGTCAAACTCACTGAACAGATAATTAATGGATGAGTAGAAGTTAACCAGTCAACATTAGGTGTAAGTGAGTATTCCCAGGCAAAGAGACATGGATAAAAGCATTGGCTTAAGAAAAACAGCCTGGTGTTTTATAAAAAAAAGAATAAACACTTTATAATGGCTAGAACATGAAACAGGGAGCAGAGCAGTAGTAAATGAATTTGCAGTTGTAAGTAAAAACAATCATGGGAGGCCTACATGCCTTAACATGTATGACAGGGAAGACCTACATGCCTTAACATACATGACTAAGGGAACTGAAGTAGGGAAATGAGATGGTTACGAGTAGAGTATGTTAGTAGCTACAGAACAGGAGCTGGATTTTAGTGAAAAAAACAAAACAAAACAAAGTTTGGAAAAATTTAAAAGTCAGTTTCAAGGTGGATTTAGTGAACAGTCTGCATATAAAATGAAATGATTAAAGAAATGATTATACCATTATTTTCACCATAGTGAAAAATTGAAGATTTGCTATCTGTCAGATACTGATTGAGGCGATGTAGTTACACGACCTTGGTTAATCTAATGAGTTAGGTAGTACTTTTATTTTTATTTCACAAGAGAAGAAACTGAGGTATGGAGAAGGTATAGAACTTTACTCATTGTACACAGTTAGCAACTGGCAGAGTCAAGTGCTATGATGAGTGAGAAAATGGATTAGACAAAGATCATGCTGAGTTTCTAGTTAAATTTATCAGACTGCAGTGCCTCTAACTGAGGTTGAGAAGCAATAAGAAAAGTTCATTTTATTCTTTTAGTGTATACCGTAGCTCAACCATTTTCCTATTAATGGGCATTTATTTCATTTATTTTCAATATTTTATTATTATAAAAAATACTACATTGAACATTGTACATACGTAATTCCATGAATTATTTTCTCTTTATAAAAATTAATACATATATTTTAATTCTTTATACCAATAGTTCGTGAAAGGATTAATTTCTTCATAAAGCTTACTAATATTGGCTACATTTTTCCTTCCTAAAGCATTAATATTAATAATTATGATCTGAATAAAAAACAAACCTCTCCCTCTCCCCCCAAAACCACAAAACCTACTATTCCTTTTTTTTTTTCTTTTGTCCAAGCACTTTTTAAAAATGTCAATAAATTCGCAGGTCATTTTTACAACTACTAGGAAACACCTACAATATGGATAGTGCAAGAAAGGACAATAAGGTCTTGTTGAGAAGGGAATGATGACACTAAGATAAATAAAAATCTGCAGCTTTTCAGGACTTAACTATGGATTTTGAGAAAGTCACACCTTTCTAGAAACTCAGAATCTTAAAAATTCAGAAGGACAGTATTAAACTAGTTTTCACAATCTTTAAAAGAAGAGATTTTTTAATGACATGCAAAAAACATATTTAATACAATGAAAATCTCAGTGAAGGATATTGCAAAGATACTTTTCTTTCTACATTTTTGTTCATGTTTTAGGGGAGATGTTAAAAAGGAATAATTTAACATGTTTTACTAGAATAACGACCACTCTTTTCTCTATTCTTTTATTCTCAACAGTTAATTTTACTTTAAAAAGATCATAGATGTTGAATTTGTAATCAATAGCCAATTGTATTTTGTGATTTTTATGGTAAGTCCCTAAAAATAGAGTGTTGCTTTAGCTAGTCCACTTTTCTGAATCCCACACATCCTTTAGGTTGCAGAATCCCAATTGGTTCTCCTCTCAGTGGCATCTTGTCATGGCACTTCCCTTGGCCTCTACTGATTCTACTTGACAACCTTCATGAACAAGCAGGCTAATCAGGACACCAGTGACTCACAGAGGCTTCTTACAGCTCCTCTTCCTCAGGTTGTGTCTAGCAACATCATAACACTTTCTTTTCTCCTGTGTGTTAGGAGAATCCCTAGCTCTGAAAATTATCTGCTTATTCAATGTGTTGGTTACATTTTTATTATCCTGCCAGATACTGAGACTCTGCATAGTATTTACTCAGTCACTGATGAAAGGGACAAAAGAATGTTGTCAAAATGCATCAGCTATAGAATTTTCTCAAAAGTTCTAGCATTATATTTCATCATCATCATCATCATGTCAACTTTATTAGCTCTAATGTTAAAAATAGAAAGTCTACATACTAATGATGCATGATCTGAGTTAAAAGCATTTAGTAATTTGAAGGGACAACATAACTATTTAAAATATATCACGAATGAAATGAAAAATGTGCACATGAGAACTGAAAGGTACAACTTCTGTAAATACTTAATTGACTTCAAAAATATTTATTGTAAGTGTCTGTATTCAATGAAATAGTGTGAAGATAATTCAGTGACTTAAATTATGGGCACTATTAAAGTAATATATCATTTGAGTATCCATATCCATGAGCATATAAAACATGAATATAGGAGTTCCCTGGTGGGGTAGTGGCTAAGGCTTTGGTGCTGTCAACACTGTGACCTGGGTTCAATTCCCAGCCAGGGAACTACCCACATAAAAAACAAAAAACAAAAAATAAATGTATAGAACATATGTAATAATTATGGGAATGTGCTAGTTCATACACAGTTTTATTCCCAGAACCATGACGATACTTGACAATATTTATTGATTTAATTATGTAAATAATAGAATGGTAAATTAATAGAGATTGTAGCATACTCACATGAATGTTTTTCTAGTCATTTTTAGATATAGTTTAATTAATCTTGGTTATTACATTTTTATAATATTGGGATTAAGTGATTACTGCTATCTATAGTATATTTGAATTTTTGATAGGATAACCAACACATGATGTAAAATATCACCTAATTGAAATTAAAAACCTATTCTCTGTTATAAGTATGATAATATGTATTATTTCAAGGTAACTTTTCTTTTGCAGAAGATTATAATGAACAAAATTAAATATTTTTGACATATATAAGTATTTAACCTACTTTTTTCCACAAAAGTAATGTCAGGGAGGTATAAAAGCAGGATAAAACACAAACACTCCTAAAACTATCCTCAAAGACATATTTATACCTTTTCTTCCTCTTGAAACAAACTACTGACACCAATCTCCACACTGGTAACTACTGTGCTAGTTAACTTTGTCTAAAATTTGGAATGGTCTATTTTATTTTTCTTTATATCCTCTCCATTTGCTCATTCTTAATTACACATTTTATATTTTTATTTGCTCTTAGTTTCTATTTCCCATACCATCCTGTTTTTGGTGTCCTGATAACCACACTTTTGCCCCTTTTAGGATCATTTGTTTTTATCATTTTCATTCTCCCAAATGTAGGTTTTCCTCAAGGCTCAGTTCTTGACCCCAGAGCTCTTTTCTACATATCAAACCTCCAAAATTTATCTTCATAGCTTTAACTCTCACTTCAGGATAAATGATGCTTAAACCTTCCGCCCTTCTCTTTTTATGAACTCCAGCTCTTAATTTCTAATTTTCTGCTGGACAATTCTGTTTTTATATGACCCTATCTAAAACTCAACATATGCAAAACTAAAATCAGCATCTTGCACTGCCCCACCCTCATCAGCCCAGACTCTCTTCCTAATACTCCTGTGTTTTTGCATCATTTCATTATGCTCAGGCACCAAACCTGGTGATTAAGTATAGCTATTCCCAGGCATTTTTCATAGTAAGGAATAAGTTAGCAAGTCTACCTCCTCTTCATTCTCAATATGTCCCACAATTCTTTTATTTTTTAATATCACTTAAATTTGGGCCTCTTAACAGCATGGTTATGCAAAGTAATAACCATCAAGCTCATTCTCAACATTAAGCACAAATACCACAAGGCCAGATTAATAAACAATTCCAGTTTCTACCACTTAATATTCTGTTTTTTTAAAAATATTGTATTAGCTCTACTCTAATCACTGTCCCACAAACATATGAGCATAATGCCTGCCTATATCCCATTATCTTCGTATCTCAAATAGCATCTTTTATTCTCTCATTATTCAAATTTTAGCCACGTTTCACAATCTGCTTCAATTCTACATCTCATAATGTTTAGTGTTTTTCTATGCTGCAATAGCAAATTGAAAATTCTATTTTTTCTTAAAGCATTTACAACTGTACCCTTCATTTATGTGAAGTTATCCCTTTGTCATATCCTTAAGAATGGTTTGTCTTAGATATTGCAATAATTCCTGACTAAGGTACTGTACATCTTAAACCATTCAGAAGTGGCAACAACAGAGGGGCCAGATGACACTCTACCAATGCTGAAGTCTCAGTTTAGCTACTTACTAGACATAAACTGAGAAAAGTTGAGATAATTTTATCCTATAATGGACCTTAAAATACTACTGAGACTATTCCACTTCATTTGTATGAGCTCCAGACACTGAAAAAGCTCAATAATGGTAAAATCTGGTCTTAATCTGAGATTCTCCAATTCTCAATGTTTTACTCTTGGAATTGCATTCTGTTCTGCCTTAATAATTTGCTCATCATCTCTAAAGTAGAAATGATAAAACCTCACAGAGTTCTTTGGCAATTTATTAAGATAAAACATTGAGAAAAACTTCAAAAATGATAAAGTACTCTGCAAAAGATTGTCATCAGTTTTTTTGGCAGTGTACTCCTTGTGTGTGCTGTGTGGGATCTTCACTCTCTACAAGAGGGAAATGATACCCATGCTGTTTTCTTCCTTTGTCTTGTAAGTCACATGCATTTCAACTTTTCTATTCAATAGGAAAAATAAAATAAATAAACCTAGGTCAATTTTATTTTCTTTTGCTGCTTCTAAGGAAACCACTTTGGTGACTTAGTGCTCAGACTAAGGATGTTGTCATTTAACATATATTTTCAACTCTGAAAATATATTTTCTCTTTTTGCCAAAGAGGAGATATTCTAGGTCCCAGTGCTTTTCTCTTTAGCTGCAGAAGGACTTTCTTTATTTGGGGTTTATCCTCATCCCTGGTAGTTCACCAGTTGAAATTTCTTTCCTTGAATGAACTCATATTTTTGGAGGTGGGGTAGTTCCCTGGCTGGGAATCTAACCCAGGCTGTGGCGTTGAGAGCGCCGAAGCCTAGCCACTACATCACCAGGGAACCCCTCCAAACTCATGTTTTAATAAAAAAAGTTTCTTAACCTTCAAAAGTTTGCGAACAGCTCTACAGTTTTTGTCTCCAAAGGGACACTAATTTTTGTTTAATATGTAGTAGATTTTTTATAGAAAATACTTATTGAAATAATATAGGTGAGATCTTAGCACATTATGCAAAATATCTCAAGTATTTAAGGTTTATTAAATTAATTCTCAGTTTCTTTGAGTTGGGCAAGTAAACCAAAGACTTGGTCTCAGAACTTTCTTGAAAGTTATACACACAACTTACACTTGATAATACAAACTGGTCTAGGTTTTACTATTTTTCTTGGGTTAAGGCTGTAAGATTTTGAGCTTCTACTTTTTATTTGCCTTTATTGAATATCCAAGACTAAAAGCAAAATCATTTTTTAAAAACATGCCATGTAACACACAATCCAAAGCTAGTACATTTTAAAGAAATAATCGTAACAGTAACTAACATTTACTGAATGACTCTCCAGGCAGAATGCTAAGAGTTTTCCATGCATGATCTTAATCTCCACAACCCTGTTAGGTTAGGTAGCAGTTTTAACTCCTGTTTCAAAGAATCGGTAGCTTATACTCAAAGAAATTGAGTAGTAGTAGAGCCATTACTCAAATTCAGACACGTCTGGCTGTAGGAAAAAGGCCTTAATTACTATTACACATTCTTATTTATAGAGATGCTTCACGTTATGTTCCTCTAACAACTCCATTCTGGTCAATTTAATCACTGCATACAAAAGAGATTAATACTACCAAGTATATTAAAATTATCTAAGCCTTAGTACAATTGTGGTTACTTGAGCCAAAGAAATATTAAATTGATGTTAAATGTTGATACCTGCACTCTCAGGAAAGAATACGAAGGGACTCACACTCCTACCCTATGCCATTCTCTAGCTATATGTTTATCTGTGCTTAAAAAGGGCCTAAGTTCATCAGCCAGAGTCAGTTCTCTTTCCATCACCATGTACTTGAATGAATGGTGAACACATAATGCAACACATAGAGCACGTACTGTAGAACTGCATACCTTGAACTCATGTAATTTTTGCTAACCAATGTCATCCCAGGATGTTTAACAAACAAACAAACAATGACGATGGAAAAAACTGGCATAAGTAAGTTGCAAAGCCAAAATACTTTAGAAAGATGAACGTTACAAAAGGTTCTGTTTATTCAGTAAATTATAAACTCACGAAGATCGATAAGGTCGGGATTTCTCTCAATAACTGTGGACATATGAGTAAATTTCTTGTTCAATGTGACCACCAATAGCACATCTCCTATTAAGTCTTCACTTTTTATACTTAATACTTCAGCCATCTGAATGTTACTTCCCTTGTGAAACTGGCATTGCTTCATTCTTGGCAACAGTTCATTAATTGGAATAAAATGAATCATATTCTTTCTTTTAGCGCTTGTACTTTTAAAAATGAGTTTCTTCAGTGACCTTTATTTAAAGTCAATGGAATTAAGTGACTTCTGCTTAAAACTAAAAAAGGAACCTATATAATAATTATTATTTATCCTGGGAAATGTTTGCAAATTACACATTATTTGCACATGAGACATAAAAATCTTAAAGAAATACTACTGGCATATTAAGCTGTCACATTTCTGATTCACAGTCATATTAAATTTGGGTTTACAATTTTCTAAGCTGTATACTCCCACTATTGTAATCACAATTAAGTTACTTTTTTTTAGTTTTCTTTATTTATTGTTAAATTTATTGGGATGATACTGATTAGCAAAAATTACATAGGTTCCAGGTATCCAATTCTAGAGTGCATCATTTGTGTTGCATTTAATGATTATTTTGATTTTATTTAAACAAGTCAGGCAATCAAGACAAGATTGGCACTTCAATTTGGAATGTTTTTGTGTCAGCCCCAGATACCAGATAAAAACAAAACTAGAAAGAAATTAATTTTTAACAAGCATTCTTTCTTCAATATCTGCTCTTACATCCATAAATATATGCTCATTGGGCACAGAGTCTTCTTCTCAAAATCTAACATGAAAATGTGGTATTTTATAAATGTAAAACATTTGCAAATTCCCTTTCAGTAGTTTGCCAACAGCTTCCTGCCACTATGTAATATTTTTAACTCAAGAAAACTATCTCTGTTCAAATGATAAGTTGTACCTTTTGTCACATTATAAAATTCTATTAGTGTATCTTCCCCTTAAGTATATAATCATGTTATTAAGCTATGTACTCATTCTTGGAATGAGCAGTACCACATAGCAATTCTTCCCTCACCTCTCTCTTACACTTAATTTACTATAAAATACAACTGATGTGCTTGAAATATCAGACTATTTTTCATCCCTTTAGGTTGACTCATACTAATCTCATACGCTTTTCCTCAGTATTGGAAAATTCCAATTTATCTTTTCAAGCTCAGCTCCAGTGTCAGATTTTTAAAGTCTTGTGGACTTCCCTATGCTGTGATATGTACCTCTGTTCTGGACTCCAACTGTGTCCTCTTATACTTCCTTCCTTCGGGGTGTGTGTGTGTGTGTGTGTGTGTGTGTGTATGTGTGTGTGTGTGTATGTTTTTCACTCTTGACAATGAGCTCTTAAATGCATGGATGCGTTTTATTCATCACTATGTCTTCAGTGCTAGTATTATGGAGGTTCAAAGCAGGCCCTGGAGAAATGGTGTTTGTTCAATGACTGGATTAGAGAAACCATAAATTACAGCCTGCATAAGGTACAGGTTACATTGCTTGAGAGATATTTGTTTTCATGTTTTATCAATTTTCTTTTTACAAAGGAGATAAATATAATAATGACAGGCATATTATAAGAATAATTGGCATTATGCTCTACATGACAGAAGACTTAACTCCTCAAGTAATTTGCTGAAAAGTGTATAGTTTTTAAGAGGTAGAGAAAATATTCAAAGTCAGGTCTGTCTGATTTAAAGACCTTACCTTGGTCTGTACTGTCAAGTGGTAAAATGCACAATGCATGTCTTTTATTTCTATGCTCTGTTTTCTCTTTTCTTTTCTCAGCCCTCATTTATTTATTTCTTTAATTCATAGCATTAAGAACTTATTGCCTTAGATTTGTCTCAACATAACAAAAAGCTTAAATTTGCTATTAATAAAGAAAATTATTGGCACATTAGTCAATATAAATTATACATGAATGGAACAATTTAATATCATTGGTTAAATATAGCAATATTAAATATAAATTGAGGACAAGAGTAATATATGGATATATGTTGCAACTACGGCAAATATCATGTACATTTTCTTGGGGAAGTTAATTTAAACCCTCCAATCTCAGCTACATAGTGTGTGTAGTGTGTGTGTGTGTGTGTGTGTGTGTGTGTGTGTGTGTGTGTGTTGTGTGTGTGTGTTTACTTCTATAGAAACTATTATAACAATATACAGATTTTTGTGAGAGTCCTAGATATAACTTACATAAAATGACTTGATAAATGCTAAATATATGAAAAATGCTTGGTCATCATTACTAATGAAGTACTGTGAGCTGAGCACTTAATAGAAATACAGCTTTAGATATCTAAATATTTCTTTAGATATTTACTTTTTATTGCATTGAAATTGGAAAAATAGTTTTGTTAATTTATAATGATAATCACACATTTTTACTTTTCTCAACTAAAAAATGGGATTCCTAAACTTTCATTTTTAATTTTATTTTATATGTTAATACAACATATTAATCAAATGTTATGTTATAAAATTAACATTTTGGTTAAAGTTTTTATAGAAGCAAGAAAGTATATGTCTCCTAATGCAACTGAATAGCTAGATCCTGCTAATTATTTTTTATCATTTTGCTAGCTTTTGATACTCTCAACTATGTGTTAACAGTAGCTGGACTAATTTTGTACAATTTTCCATATTAGTAATAGGTTCACTTACAGTAAAGATTTATATAACTCAGAAACTATGAATTTTTATGCATATGGATCATTTGATGTGATTCCCTAAAACTCCCAAAACACATCCAGGGTCCTCCTCTATAGTAATATTCTACTAACATACTCATAATAATTAGAGATCACACTGTCCCTCCAACTGAATTAAGAACATTAATGAATGTCCACACATATTATCAGAATGTGGGCTGATTGTATTCTCCTTAAAAGTTTAAGTTTATTTTGTTCCCATCATTGTTTCCATGTGGTGAGAAGTTTCATGGATAGTTTCTAAAGTAAAGTTAATTTTTATCATTTGAAGCATCATCTGATAGATTAAGTTAAGACCAGAAACAACACACACATACACTCAAGTGGAAGAGAAACTTATAGCATCAGATGTTTGTTTCAATTTGTTTGTGCTAATAAGCAAATAAAATTCTAAAATATTCCTTAGACTTTAGTATATGTTTCTTATAATAAAAATATCCATATAACATGTGTGTATATATTACAATAAATAACTCGCTCCTGGGGACTGTTTTATACATTCTGAAATCCCTTTTTTCTTATTTACTTTTACCAAACTCACAAACATCTTGTTATTTTATGAATAAAATTTATCACAATGCATATCAAAGACCACCTCTACACTGAGATTGAAAATGGGGCAGCATGGAGCTTAAATAGAACATTGCAAGGAAGAGTGACATTTTTCTAGGCCATTCATGTCAACTTTGCCTGTGTTGCTTTGTCCATGGAGATAGGGGAGCAGTGCCTTGCAGTATCAGCTGGCAATGCAACTTCCCTCTTTCATAAATCAGTATTCAAAAACAGATGTCTAGTCCCTAAGGTAACTCAAGCAGTCTTCCCTGAAGACCTTTCTGCTTATCATTGAGTACAGATATTTTATGTCATTTGAAATTACAGTGTTTGCTTGCTTTATTTCAAAAAGGTGCATTTATAAAATAGTTTTGGAACATTATAAACATTTCATTAAATGAGTGACCCAACCATGTTGGTTAAATTAAACCACATGCTTGGGATATTCATGGAGCTATGTAAGGACTATATTTCATGAAAATGCAGGATGCTTAGTTGCAAAATTTAATCTGGAGGGCACTTGTCCTCAGTCATGCGAGACAAGATGTATTAGCCATAAATGAATTGTAGCAGTGCTACTTGAGTTTTTTAATTTTCTAAACCAAGATTGTAAAAAGAATCAGTGGTATTGAATCCCACTGGCTATGGTAAAAAGGCAGTGTTCAGAGATAAAGAACAATTTATCTTCTGCTATAAATAAAAGCAGTTTTGGCAGATAGTAAAATACATCACAGTATAATATACTCCAGAAAGAACACTACAAAATATGGATTTTCTTTCTTAAGGACTACTGATTCAGTATACATTCTCAAATAAAAGGCAAAAGAGAGTGCTAATTGCAAATTACAAATATTAAAAATGTAAATTACAGTCTAGGAGGGCATATGCATATGCCTTTTTGAGACATATTCTTAGCAATGATTCAGTAAAAAGAATGTATTTCACTTATGTAACTAAAATACTAATTAAGCATAAAATTTTCCACATACTACCACTATTAAATTGAGTGCTAACAAATGAAAATAACAAATTTTTTGGATGTTACTTTAACTTACCAGGTTCTAGTTCAAAGATTCTAGGGTTATCACGCCCAGATGTTTTATAAATGCTTGGTGACTCTAGCACTGAATGATAGGAAAGTTTCCCCTCAGTTTGAGATCCTGCTTTTAGGGTGTTTTTCTTCTTTTTGTGTTTCTTTTTTTGATTTTTTCTTTTTTATTGTTTTTGTGGTGGTAAAATACACATATAAATTTACTATCTTAATCATTTTTAAGGTACAGTTTAGTTGTAGTAAATACATTCGCATTGTGGTGCAACCATCACCACCATCCATCTGCATAATTTTAGGGTGTTTTTCTATGTATAAGGTTATTGATGACCTGATTATGTCTCTCTTGTTTATTATGCCTATTCAGTACACTAATAGCATTTAACACATATTTTTAAGGAAAATACCATTCAGTTCTAGGCTATGGCTTTTGAACTCTCAAAGGAAGGTGACAATTTTTTTTTCCTAAATTCATGGAATGAGTAAGTGATAGAACCACTGACTAACTTTGAGCTTTAAGGATATACTTAACCTTTCTGTGCCTCAGATGAAAGCAGAAAGTACTTTTGCAATACAACAGAAATATTAACTTCTGTCTGATTTTTCAGATCATTGAATGTGAATAGTTTTTGTCTTGTCTGTGTCACCAACATAATACTGTTATCAGTATGTCTTATAATTGAAAACCAAAACAAAACAAGTTTTTTCTTATCTACTTTTGCAAAAATTTCATACAGATTAGTTACAGAAACGCCATATGTAAAAAGTCAGATTATCAATACAAATAAACTGCAACATAGAGTGTCAGTAATACATGCACACAAACTGTCACATTTCTTTAATGCTGGTATCTTTGTGATTCAAAATGAAAAATTTAGGAACTATATTATTATTCTGTCACTCCTCCTAAATACCCATACTGCTGAGATTATTAACAGCAAAGAAGAGTACATGCAGGATCCTGTTTTTTTTTTTTTTTTTTTACACGCAGGATCCTTAAAAGGTAAAAAATATATATATTTTAATGCCACAGATGTCATGTAACTTTCTTTCTAACTCAGTATCAGGGATGTGATTTTTTTCATGCTATATATGCCTTAGTCGTATATTACATGGTATTCATTTATTATAGGAAATGGCATGTATATTTTATTAAAATAGTTCACTTTTTATCACATCCAGATAGATATATTCTAGGTCAAATTATAACCCTAAAATCACACCTACCATACACTATTTTAACTCTTTGAGATTCAGTTTCAAGGGTTCACCATCATAATATAAAGTCATTACAGAATACAAAATCTAAGGATCGTATCAAATTTGTTAATGATAGGAGCCTAAGGTATTATTTTATTACACTAATTCAATAAGCACCACCCCTATACAATGTAAGGAAAATACATAAAGTAAACATTTTAATATTATGAAAATTTGAAAAAACTGAAGAACTGGAAAATCTATTAAAATCATCAGGATTTTAATCCATCACTTGAAATTACAGAAGGAGGTATTTGAGCACAGTAAATGACATTTATATTGGTGCAAATATTTAGCTCTCCTCCAACTTTATTTTGTATGTATGAAAACGGGCCTATTTGTTTACTAGATAAAGATAAAAATGTTACAGAGATACAAAGTCTTGCTATTTCTCCATGTATACATATATCAGAATGATAAAGGAAATGGAGCTAATATTTTTGTAAGCTTATTTTATATAAGCTTATTTTGTATAATCAACAGGAAGAAATAAATGAGAAGATTTTATTCTTAGTGATAGCATGTTTTTCTAAATATATATTTTATTTGCCAATTAACTTCAGGTTTCAAGAGTAGAGAAAATAACTATCAGGAAGTTACCTCAGAGTCCAAGTCCAGAGCAAACATGTTCAGGAAAGTTGTCAAGATTTCCTAGCTTATTCTCTTGAGAACAAGAAAATCCATTATAACTCAGAACCAGAACATACGCAGGCTTATGTACTTGGCCTCCCGGGGGGATGGTAAACAGGACAACTGACTATGAATCTCCCCAACCTCATGGTAAAAACTTTTCTTCAGCACACAGAAGGGTGAGGGTGAAATAAAAGATTTGGTCAGGATTTAGGAATGCTCAATTTGCCTTTCACACGGAGGTTTTTAAATTTCTCTTTCTTCTCTCTTTTCCTAAAGATTCTGGTTTCACGACTACATACATGTCTTGTTAATGGTCAAAAGAGCTTCTCCGAGTTCCTAATTGGATCATTATATTTTATCACAGAGCTGAGCAAGACATTGATTGCAATCTACCAGTGGACCACCTAGCAATTTGGGGTGACTGTCTGAGTAGTAAAATAAATAGCTAGTGGATCCCAACACTTGAAGAAAATTAGAAGTAGCCCTTGCCCTGAAAAAGTCTGCTCAGGTCTTGTCTATTACAGTGGTTAAGCTTGAATATTGAATGCGGTGCTATGTGACTGTCCTTGATAAACCCCAGTGTCTCACTGTCATGAGGGTGCAGTGATGTAATTCACATGAAGATACCATCACATGCATTCAGGAGAGAGAAGTCAGACTGAAGAAATGGCACCTATGTAGTACGCCTATGTAGATTACTTTATACAGCAGATGACATGGCAGGCTTTTCCCCCATTTGGGCCCATCTACATGGCCTCCCAGGACATAGGAAGAAGCTGGAACCAATGAAAGTATGTGATAAAACATGCCTGGGCAGACTTTTTCAGGGCAAGGTCTACTTCTAATTTTCTTCACGTGTCACCAGCCACTAGCTATTTATTTTATTATTCTTGTGGTCACCCCAACATTGCTTGGTGGTCCACCAGTGGAACGTGATCCACATCTTATCCAGCCTTGTGATAGACTAATGGTCTAATTGTAGGAGCCTCATTATTATGATATTGTTGAACAACCACCACCAAAGTGCATTAGAAAAGTGAGTATATCACTTTGAGGGTGAAGAGTTACTACTCTGAGGGTATTTATTCAATATTTTTTAATAATTTAAAATTTTACTACTTATGACTCTAGCAACCTAATTTCCAATATGCAGTTCAGAAAAAAAATATTTTTCTAGGGGATGGTAGCCCTAAACTGCTTCTACATTTTTAGTTACCAAGCATAAAATTCTTTATAAATATATGTTAATTTTGGTTAACGCTATTCTTCTAAGATGTAGTAACTCAGATTATTTTCTTATTATATAATGTAACATGTTAGCTTCAAAACTAGCACAATCTTACAAAGACAACTGATTATTTAAATTTTGGAGAAAAAGTAATGTATTTTTATAGAAACGTCAACAAAAAACCCCAAAATTTGATTGTTTATTTCTAAGAAGTCCTACAAGATAGTCAGAGAACTTCCGTTTTGCTTTGTTTGTTTGTTTGTTTTGGTTGAAGGAGGCTTAACACCCACACAGTTTTATAACTGTGTCATAATATCCAGAAACCATATGAGTATACAATGGGAAACTCATGGAAATATAAATAGAATTAGAAATGACTAATACCTTTCATCTGTAAACTATAAAATATTGCATATTTTATATAGCCATTAAATTATAAGGTGTTATATATTGTGTCCTAAAAATAGCAAGCTGCAATTGTCCTTATTGCTATTGTGTTGGTGCTGATTTAAGCTTGAGGAAAACAGCAGCATGTGGGCATAACCCAAAGGTATTTTCATCATTAGCTTTCAGTAAATTATTGCTTTCTCCATGCTTCAGATTCACCCTTTTCCTTTTTCCAATAATTTAAGTTGGGTTGTTACAAGGAACAATAAATAACCTAAAATAATTCTGTTAAGCAATGAAGGAAGCATTTTTTAAGGAATAGGGTTGCGAATACCACAGGAAATTCGTAATAATGTTATATTTGTTTGAAGTTTGAAGTTTATTTTAACATTTATTTATTTTTGTCTAAATACATGCTGAAATACAGACTAACGTATACACCTATGTGAAAATCACAGGGAAAATAAAATTTTGTACTTAGACAAATAATAACTGAATGAAAGAAAATGACATACATGTAACTATAATAAAAGGTTTTCTGGCTAATTGAGATAATAAAACATAGTTTCCCAGAAGTCATTTTAATAATTGAGGTTAAAATTAAAATTTTAATAACCTTTCTATCATTTCCATGTGTTCCATAGCAGTGGCAAGTAGATTTGCAATAACTTAAAATATAATTTGGGGTAATTAATTACAGAATTTAGCATCAAATTACTCTCTCAGAAGAATATTAGAAAACATTCCTCAGCCCATGTAGTTAAAATCACCTGAAGATTTTACTGATGTTACCTGGATCATAGAAAATTGAAGAAAGTGCAAAGAGCTACATAGAATGTTACCAACAGTCAATATGTTATTCTCCTTCTCTCAAAAGGATATGATGGCGAGCTACACGTAAGTGCTCAAATTAATTTCCATCATTATGGTGATAAAAAGACTAAACTAAGATTTAAAATTTTTATTTTTCAGTATTTAAAAAACAATAGGAGAAACCTGCGATATAGCACCTTAATTTAACCCATCTTATTTTGCAAAGTGGCATGTTAAAAATAAAGCCTTAATCACTGGAAGTAATACATTTCCTATTTTGCTTTTAAATTTCAAAATAGTATATTTTGCAAACTAACTTTAAAATAATAACTGTTTTAATCAATCATTTACCTCAGCTATCTTTTTGGGAATAGTACATTATTATAGACTAAAGATTAAATTCTTAAAAATGAGTGTTTAGAAAGCAATTGCCTATGCATTGATTAACAAAATATAGTTGTAAACCTGCCACTTCATTAGGGTTGGCCCACAGTCCAACACTTGACCATGTAAACCTCTAAATGCTGAAACTTTTCTCTACTTTCATCTATAAGAAAAAATGTCTTCTATATAATATCCCAACAAGGAAAAGCATTTAGATTCCCAAACTACATCTAAAAATAAAAGACTACAGCAAAGGAGTATGTTAAAATACATTGCTCAAAATTAGAGCAGGACACTTCTACATTTGGTAAGAGTCTCTGATCTAAAAACAAAATAAGACATTTCCATAGCTACAGATTAAGAAATAGTCAATTTAGATTATGCAATATCAAATGCAGATTTTGATGAAACCTGTTAATTCAGTTCAGTATTTCAATTTGCATTTTTTGTTGTTGTTTTAAAGTGCCAAAGTCACATTGGATTGCAAAACTCCATGAGGACCATTTACATTATTCAATTTGAGTGGCAATCCTGGAATTGTTTTAAAGAGTGGTATTTTAAGTACCAAGCACAAAATTCATAACTAATAAATATCTAATAAATGAAATAGACAAAAAGACATGTAAGGAATAACTAAGCCCTGGTTCTAAAATAATATATCTGTATCAAATAGTTTAAGAAAAATAAGCCAAAAAATCTTCTCTCTTTGGAAAGTATAATGTGCCATTGCTCTCCTGATTCCCTAAAGATCTCCTATGATTGGTGGGAGGATGAGGCAGAGGTGGCTGACATTTCTCCAGCCAGTCCTATCCTTCTTTAGCTGAAAAAGTACCTCCACTTTTTAGACGACTACCCAAAATAAAGGCAACCATTTTCAGCCTTCGTTAAAGCTAGGGGCATACATCTTACTAAGTTCTGGCCTAAGGACTGGAGGCAGAGGGAAGGAAAATGGTCATTTGTCTAGCGGATGGGGAAAGCATATGACTTTCTCCTTGCCCTTCCTCTTTCCTATTGGCTGGAGTGAGATGTGATACTGGAACTAGAAAGACCTTAAGCCATGAAGTGAGTGAGGATAAAGAAGATGCAAACCTTATCAACAGGTGTGAAAAGTCTGGTACTAGCCCTGAACTTACCTCTGGAAATTAATGTGTGGCAGAAATCAAGTTTTATTATGTCTAACTGTTATTTAGTGTTTACTATCAATTGTAGTCCCAAATCTACCCCTGTTATAGAAGTACTCAATTTCATTGTTATTAAAGATACTACATTTTCTAATTTCTAACTTATGATAACTTTGTGACTGCTTGAATTAAATAAATGACTACATAATATTTTTCTTGACTATAATCACAAAGGTCATTCCTGCAAAGGTCTTTAAATCTTCTAAACTCCTCATTTAATTTTCTCCTCCCTCACCATTATTCCTTACTTTTTTCCACTCCAGTATGCAAGCTTCAAATATGATCAAAAGTGATTTTAAGAATAAAAGAATCCTTATAGAGAGGTAAGCCATGAGCTACTAAATGCTAACCAATTCAGCCATTTCAGTCAACAGTTGTCATATGAGTAGAAACTCTTGTGTTTTTCAGTGCCCCAAGCAGTGATGTGTAAAAAAATCAGGAATGTTGAGATTTAAGGAGGACCAGGGGGACTGTAGATGCCTGCTATCTTTTTGGTGGATCACTCACAATTCCCAGCTTGTGAAAAAACGCAATCTGTTTTTTATACATCCAAACTAATTACATGCTGACTTCTTTCCAATATTGTTCCAGTTAGGTTTCAAACACACACTCAAAAAATCTGAATAAAAATAATTTAGTCAGTGTTAATGAGCCATGTAATTTATAGATACATATGCAAGCATAAACACTGATTCTCACTTCTACAATTCAAAGCCATTATACACAACAATTAAGACTCCTATGTATAATTTGAAAGTGAGAATAAAATGTTATGCAGTTAAAGATATGAATAGGTTGTAGCCTCTAATTCTGATTTGTAAGAAACACTAAAAATGTTTCTGGTCTCCCTTCTACAACTTTTCATGGCAAATTTAAATCATGTTGTCAGATCTATAGGGGCATGTAAAATGCTAAAAAATAAAACTATATGCCCTTGTGTAATATAATATTAAATAATAAGCAAACATGAGACTGCTCATGCTAGTCAAAGCTAAGTGCATATAGAATGAAAAAACTTTATTATGAAAATGTAGGATGTGCCTCTTATTGGATCATAAGTGGAAAGAAAAGAAAAAACATAATTTTGTTTAGGAGAAAAAATCATGAAATTACATTGTGAATAGGCCATCTGAAAATGATTTTGAGGTAAAATACCAAGGCTCAATGTCCAGTGACCAGGTTCTTTGACTTTTTATATTTCTCCATTCTCACCCAACCCACATATGGTTTCCAGACGGTCCTCTTACTCTACACTACAGCCATCACCTGCTTGACTTTACAGGCATGGGAAAACTAGATGGAGTTGACACTAATAGCAAAACTAAGAGCCCAAAGTGTGAAAGCCTGCATATCTTGTCTTCATCTGCTTAGAGATGGCTTTGAAGACAACAGTGGACCCTGGAAATGCAAGAACTGAATGTTTAAGCCTATCTATATTTTTATTAAACTGGAATTAGAACTTTATTCTTATTACTCTTAAAATATTTTTTATATTCACAATCCTTGGTTACTTTTTAACAACTTAAGCTTCACATTCGGGAATGCTATGTAACTGGTGATTGTTGTTATTTTAAAAACACTTGTATTCTTTACTTGATTACCTTTCAAAACAATTCAGATACTTCCTATTGAATGCCTAGTATGTGTCACACATGATGCCAAATGATGGGATACAGAGATGAATGGGTTATCTCTACTCTCATGGGCACGTGGTTTGGTAGAAAATACAAAGAGATATACAACTAATTCTAATATAGTATGACGTGATAAATGTTATATTAGAAGTATAATTAAATACAATGTAAGCACAGATGGCATGATTAACTCTATAGATGAGGAAGGTCAAGCAATTTTGTGAGGGTATATGGGAAATGCTATTTTTAAAAGTATTAAATTCAAATTATTACCAGATGATTATACTTGAGTCTTGGTGCAAACCTATTTCTGAAATACGTGGCATGTTATAAGAAGAAAACACAACCATTTCAACATTTATGAAACAATATTTGAAGCAGTAGCAACACTGAATATTCAAGGGCTCATAAGACAGAGATAGAAGTACTAACGTCTGAAAATTCATTGCACACAAGTACCCATTGAAACTAATTTTGTATGAGGTGCTAAAATGCTTCATAATTTAATGCTATTTACACAACTTGCTATCTTTCTACACTTACAATCCTGATCTTTTTAATAGCTACTTCTTTCAATGAACTAACCTTGATATTTTACTTTGTTTTCACCTTATAAGCTGATTTTTCTTTTTCGGTACCCGGGGATGAGAAATAATACAGAAACCAGAGGCAGGGTCCTCATAGTTGACAAGCCCATTAAAAGAGAAGAGGGGAAATAGTCATGTCATATTTTTTTGTGACATCAAATCTCAGTTTTGTTTCACTCATACAGGCATAATATTACAGCTAGTGTTTTGAAGTGACTTATGTTTATTTTGTTGTTGGTTCAAAGAATTTAAAAATTGCTTCTGAATCTGTCTACCTTTTAATTGCATGAAGACTTCGGAGTATATCTTATTAGCTATCTTGCCTGATGATATACAGTGTGTCCTCACCCATTTTAAAGTACACCAGGGAGTATACATTGGCTCAGGTGTAAAAATGGACATATAAGTTATAATATGAAGTGGCTTCACATGTGTAAAAATTAATAGCTAAAAAGTAAAATCATGATATGCACATTATATTTACACTGTATTTATGCTTATTGTTGCAAACCTAGTAACCATATGGGAAAAATTTTTAAAAAATTAAAGCACTAAATGTTTTAAAATACATATAAATAAAAACATTTTAACAATTCAAATAGTGTAAAATAGATATATTTTTATATTAACTAGATTTTATTGCAAGGACAGGCTAAAGAATTCAAAAAGTATATATAACTATATATTTCTGACCATGTCTATAAAATCCATTAGAAAGAACTGACTCTGGGTGAAGAACATAAACATATAGACAATGTATTATAGAATTGTACACCTGGAACTGTGTAAATTGTTGCTGATCAACATCACCCCAATAAATTTAACAATAAAATCTGAAAAAAGAGAAAAAAAGTGTTTCAATATTATCCCAGTATTAAGGTTGTACATTATGCAAAATTTGCACTTGCATTCATTTTCTTACATGAAATGTTAAGTTTACATTAGTTTGAATAAAAATCATTAGTAAACAACTAAATACTTTCATAGATAAATCAAGATCTCTTTGATTAATAGCAAATATTAAACTTATCATTTTTAATTAACTGTGGACAGCTTGCCTGATTGCATTGACAGCATAATTAAAGCCCCAAACATCATCTTTTCTTATACACATGATGCTTTTTATCACTTTATCCATTTCTTTAAATACTTCCTATACTGTGCATATAAGTCAAAATGGGAAGATGGGATATATAACATTTAGGAGAAAATAATATGGGGTTGAGCAAGGATATAGTAATGGCTGATTTGGACATTCTCATTTAAGAGTATAGAATACTATTCACTTGAAATTGGGCATTTGTATCCTAGAAAGATTATGACTATAAATGTAGACATGCTAAACTTTTACATAAAAGTGAACTTTAAAGTGGCTAAAATTGCTGAAAGGACAAAAACATCAATAGAGACAGGAATATGGGGGGTATATCTAGTTTTATAATTAAGAACAGAAAAACAAACACCACCATGAAAAATAAAAAAGATTTGAGTCAAATGAAAAAATAGGAGAAGCAGAAATATGAATCATAAAGACTAACAAAAGACAATTGGAAACATACTGTTAAAAAGGGGATGGTTTCAAAAAGTGTAGATATTATAGGTATTTGTTAGGGTAGGAAGAATTAATTATTCATTCCAATTAAGTGTCAAAATAGTGAAGAATTGAAGACACAAGTAATTAGGTGTTTATAATAAAAAATGAAGAAGCAAAGACTGTGGATGAAGAATAATATCTTGGTACAAGTGTCTGTAAAAAACAAAAAAGAAAGATGCTACAAGTTTCAGAAAATGAAAAGACTAAACTAGAAGCCAATACAATGACTCCTTGAGTACATTTGTAGTAAAGTACATAAGAAAGCTGAAAGTTTCAAGAGGCAAATATAAGTAGCAAAAGAAGATAGAATAAAGTATACACTCACGGAGTATAGTGCCAGAAAACAGAAGAAAAGGGCTCAGAAGACAGAGAGATAGAAAATGTATTAATAGTACAGAGGTTGATCTCTGATCTTTTAATTAAAATGTTGAAGTCATTTTTTGAAATAGAAGTGGAAAAATTTAGAAAATCTAGGTGATTAATATGTAAAAGAGCTTTTATTGATAAAAAATCAGAAACGTTGATAAACTATACTTAAGAATTAATTTATATTAAATTGATGTACTATGTACAGTGCTTTCACAAATACTTTATAAGCATTCTACAAATCTTAAAATATGTGAATTCCAAGCTCAATAAAATATTAATCTTTCATCAGGAAAGGTGGTTTTTGGGAAATTGTTGTGCCATGATGGATTTGGTAGGTAATCCTGCTAGTATCTGGCTATGGTCATTTCTTTAAAAATATTTATTGAATGATTATAAATTAGAATCTTTGAAGTTAAAAAACACCTCATTTGGTGTAAAAGATAGTGAATTACTTTCTAGCTAATCAATTACATATTCATATACTTTATACAAATGTTGATTCTGCTGGTGTAAGGTTCTTAAGAGAGCAAACTGAACAAACAGTACCTTTAAAAATTACTTTTCAATAATAGTACTGATTATGCTGTTAAATCAAATGTAAAAATTAAATAATACAGTCAGAAAGATGATAACTATCTATAAATGGAGATAATTCCATTTGATTCTAAGAATAATTCTGCATCATCTGGGAAAGAGTTAATTATCTTTGTTCCTCTTCATCTTCAAAATAGAGATCTTAAATATCACCTTAAATTCCACATAAAACATTGTAGTATTCAGCAGCCAAAGAATACATTAAAATAATTGTATACATAAAATAACATACATACATTTTACATATAATATATATACACATATATAAAGAACTTGGCAAACTATGAAATTTCAATATAAATTTCAAATATTACTTTATGTAATTTTAAACCAGAGAAAGTATACCTTTATTTTTATGTCAACATAATTTGGTTACATTGTGATAAGATTTCATTATTAATTTTGAATAGAAAAGGGATTTTGTTTTATTTTACATTAGATTTATTCATTCAAATGACATAGAGTTAACATATTTTCACCTCTCCAAAATAATCTGCAGATTTTTCTTCCCATATAATTTTTATGTGTAAGGACTTAAATATCTAGAAAGCATCTTTAATAAGACTTCTCTAGGAAGATAAAATTGATACTTTCAATATGATAAGCATATTACAATGAAGTAGATTATAGTTAAAGAGCATCACTATAAAAACATGAATTATTTCAGTAATGAGAAAAAAAATTTTTTACAGTTTATAAAAACATCCTGAGCCAATGTTATTTCAAATAGAAATGAATCATTGTTTTCTTTTGATAATTATGCAATTATTTAAATTTTTTTCAGTTAGGCTATTTTAATTGTTCATATATTCTAACAAAGCTATTTTATATTCAATGCCATTAGAAAATAATTTGACATGTGTGATTACAAGACACAAAATTAAGCAGTCAAGTCTGTCTTACTTTGATAAAGTTCGTTGCTAAAATTTCAGCAATAATGGATTCACCAGTTACAAATATCCATTAGCAACCCCCTCCCCCCAAAAACAGTGTAAATTGTTTGTTTGTCTCCTCTCCCCTACATTATGATCTACATTTTTGGAAATTTTTACCTTTGCATTTATCTTGGGAAGACATATAATCAAATGAAAAACAGATGCACTTCTTTATTTATTTTTTGGCATTGAGAACACTGAAGCCTAGCCATTGCACCACCAGGGAGCTCCCTGGATGCAATTACCTTTAAATAATTGGGCACTTTTATTTTCAGGCAAGTTTATTGAGATATATCTCTTCAATATCAAATGAGATTTAGAAACATTGTTCTTCTTATTTAGTTTCCTAAGTCTTACATACCCTGTATTGGAAGCTCTGGAGTTAAATACAAATTTTGGACTGTCTCTGCCTCAGTTTCTTAATGTATAAAAAAATAATGGTACCACTAACTTCATTGTCAGACACATACTAAGTACTCAGTAAATGGCAGTTCTAATAATAAGAATGTTATTATTTCATGGTATTTCTTTGTACTAATCAATTCACAGAAATGTAAGATTTACTGAATTGCATTTGATCTTTTAATTTCATTATTCAGTTATATATTAAATTTTAGGTGATGGAGGAATGAACTAGACTTTAGAAGAAATTTCTAACTTGACAGTAACAGAAAAGTTTACTTTTTATTCTTCAATGTCGTAGATCTCAAACTATAGTCTACAGACACTTGGGAGTCCCTAAGTCTCATTTATTCCATAAGTAAAAACCATTTTCATAATAATTATGAGACACTGTTTGCCTTTTCCAGTATGTTTGCAATGGTGCTGGCATGGTGGGTAAAACACCTGAAACTTAAGCAATATTAAGTCAGTGATGTGGTGTGTGACACTGAGTTGAAAAGAATCCTAAAACCTTGAGTACACATTTTTAATATTCTAGGTGATGAAATGGAATGTACACAGAAAGAACTTCCATTTCATTGTCAATAATAGTGTTTGTCTTAAAGCATTTTGATGATTAAGATGCAAACGGAATTAGTCACATTTTTCATGAAGGACCATTTTTACTTGAAGGAATAACTGATAAACAAAATTGAAGTTATTCAGAGTCAAGTTTTTGACAGATCTTTCTTTAGAAAAGAAAGCATTGCCCTTTATGACAGTTTTTTTTTTTGTTGTTTTTTTTTTTTGGTGGGGGTAGGTCCCTGGCTGGGAATCGAATCCAGGCTATGGTGTTGAGAGTGCCAAAGCCTAGCCACTACACCACCAGGGAACCCCCTTCATGACAGTTTTTGTTACAAGTTGCAAAACAGCAAAAATTAAAATTTGTGACATCCTGATTCTGCCACCATGAGCTTCAGAGCTATCCAGTTATTACACTATTTTTTATACCATATATTGGTGGTTATATTAACAAATGTGATTATTTTTCTGACACTGTTTAATAAAATTGAGGAATTTGTGCATAACTCAGTGAGCCAATATTTTCTAATTGACCGATTCATGGCCTTCCAAATTCAAACACAGGTAAAGGTTTATTGAAAGTGCAGGACAAACCAATGGTTCTTAATGTAACAGAGAACAAAAAAATTTACTGATGTAGTTTCAGAGTTTCACATTGCAATTACTCATTTTGAAAACACCACTTGTTGAGTTTTGGTATTGTATAAAGAAGAATATCATAGTTTTCTGAAAAGATTATTAATGTACTCATCCTCTTCCAACTCTATGTTTGGTAAGGCTAATTGTTTTTCAATACTCAATCAAATATATTTTCACAAACTGAATGTAGAATCAGAATAACAATTCAGCTGTTTTCTACTAAGGCAGAAATTAAAGAGATATGTGAAAAATGTAAGACAATAACAGTCATCTCATCTTTATATATAATTTTATGATAAAGTGTTAGTCATTAATATGTAATAGGTTTGGTCATTATTTATAAATGAGTTGATGATAAATATTTTTAAATTTCTCAATTTTATTTTCTAATATAATAAATATTGATAAACATAACCCACATAAACAGAATCTCTTTGGTGACCTGAGTACATTTTATGAAGGTAATTTTATTTTGTCTTAGATTTAATAAAATATAAATTATAACAAAAACTGCAAGCGAATTTTTAGAACTATTAATTTTCTGAAAAAAAGTATACCAAAAATAATAACTTCATGTTTAACATTTGCAGCAGGGCCATAGAGAGTTTTTTCTTTTTTTTTTTTACCTTATTAAATAATCATTTCTGCCCATATAATACAGCAAAAGCCATATTTGTCTTTATATTATGTTGTGTTTTGAAATAATTTTTCTCAGTAATTCTTACATCTAACATGGCAGATGGCTTATAGGTTAGGTGCCTGAAATGGACAAGTTCAAATTAAAACATTTGGCTGGAACTCATCTCAGGAAGCCAAGCTTGGTGGTAAGCAGCTGGACACCACATTTATTAAAAACTGGACAACAATCAGCGCCAAAATTAATCTCTAAAAACACAAATGTTCAATTTCTGAAAAGATTCTTATAGTCCAGATCATTACTTAACATTCACATTCCGAGCATTTAATTATCTATAAACTTTTCTACTTAAGCAGGTGGAACAAAAATAAGGAGGTGATAATCACTTGAAAACTATATGGAAGGTAATAAATATGAAATTAGAAAAGATCAAATAAGAATTTTAAAATGCTTCCATTCATACAACAAAATTTAATGAATACAAGGTAGAGAAACAGAAGTGGCTATAAGCTAGATAAAAAGATATACTAAATACCCTGACTACCTGAGCCTTACATTATAATGTGAATAAGACTTCCAAAGTTGCCATTAAAAAGTACAAAAGAAATAGTCTTTAAAAGAGAGAATGTCCTATGTGTCAGGTGTATAGTAGGGACTAAGTACAAATGGGTAAAAGTCAGAGAAGACTGTGTAAGACAATTGAGGTAGGCAATCAGGAAGGCAATGGAGTGGTGGCTAGATGAAAGGGTGCAAGGGCATTAGAAGTGAGTAGGCATGGCCAAAGTTATGGAAATAAGAATAAATCTGATGGAGAAGAATAAATTTATATCCTTTTCATCACACTGCTGAAGAAGTCAATGATGTATTAATATAAAATTCTAAAGCTACTAATTTCAGGCAAATATTCATATTTTTTCCTGATAATTAAATGGGGGAGCAGAAGACAAGGTGAGTATGTTGTGGAAGTAAGGTGTAATTCACAAGATTGAATGAAGACAAATTCAGGATTTATGGAGCCAGCTACATTTTCTGTCCTATTAATTTTTATAAAATGTTTGAAAAATTTACTCAGTCTCTCCATACGGTTCCGACATTTTGTTGTTTTTGTTCTTCCCAACAAAAAAATAAACATGGATATGACACAGTGATAAATTATAAAAATCCTTAAAAAAGTTTTTATATACGCCTTGTGAAGACATTTATGTATATAACTCACAAAGGAAATACAATAACATCTCTAGTTAGTACCAACTACTAAATCACTTACCTACGAGAAAACATCTAATTATATTATATTATATTACAGGGTCAAAGAGAATGTTGAAAATGAAATATTTTAAGCATCCATAAATGCCATCAACCCAGGAATTTAAAAATATTGCTAATATAATGTTATAGTGTATTTAGTGAAAATAAAAATATATGTTCTCATCTTACACTATAATTGTTTATTTTAAAAGAGAAAATTATTTCCTACTAAAACATAATTACAAAGTAATTTGGACTGCCACAAACTTCCATAAATCTACATATGAAGAATCTGTCCCTGTCATCACAGAGGATAAATTCAATTATATTGACCGCTTAAATTCACAAATGCACATAAGCACAAATGTCAGGACTGGAGACAGCAGTCTCTTGAAGAAAGCCTCATCTTCTCTACATATGACGTCCTCCTTCCTCATGCTCACATCGCACCCTGGCTTACTTCTAATACAGGACTCATCATATTGGGTTGAAGATGCACAGGTACATGTTTTTTTCTACCAAGATTTCCTCAAGGGTAGCATTCAGATCTGTATTTGGCACTAGGTATTCAACCATTTGTTATAAAGTGAATGAATATGAACTATTGCCAGTTCCATAATATCATTATAAAAAAATCTCCATACAAATAGAGTATGTCCAGCTGATACGTTTTGCCAAAGATAATAAAAAATCAGAGTCAATTTTTAACATTTTTCTATGTTCTTACAGTGTTAATCAAAGTTGATATTAATTATAATTGCCATATTATACAATGTTTTATATCTAAGCCCTTATACATAATGATAATGTTATATATGCTAAGTTATTTACTTTATATAGTACTACCGAGGGAATCTTTTTATTTTGCAAAAACTTTTTAAATTGAAATAAATTTAAACAATCTTATTTTGGGTTATACCTGTGGAGTTCATGGCAAGAAAATACTAGCTAATAATTTATTTTTAAGTAAGTTAAACTATGTAGAGTTCTCTACTTATATCCAATATATCGTTTTCTCACATCAATCACTCTTACCTCTGAACTCCATAAATGTATAATTAGCTTACCTAATTATGGTCAGACTAGTGTCACTGGACTAAATTCGAGGTGTCAGTAGGCTGACTATATGTATCATTTGAAATGAAACAGTACCATTGTTTTCTTTCTTGTTTCAAATGATACATCTGCTCAGCCTATGTATAATCAATAGGTATGTTGATAATCACAAAGCATTTTACATATGGCTACAAAATAATTAACCTCAAACTTCACTTCTGTTATAATTACATTAATGCCAACAAACAGTGCATGAGCATAACAGATGGTCTTTAGTTTTAAAGTTTAAAAACCAGTGGAACATTTTATCATTAGTCTGTCATACATATAATTCATAACAAAATATTTATTTTGGTTGTGCAATAAAAATGTCATTGATGGTAGTCACCTAAATTTCCTTAACTATAAAGAAAAAATGCTTTTATTATTTCTTCGTGTAATTTCTACCTGCCTATTGCTTTAGGCCCAAATTCTATTGAGTACATTCTTACTGGAGTCCTTCTGTGTATATAGCTTTATACTGAGTACTATTACCGTGTTAATATTGACAGTCATTTTAACTGTCTGCGGTTTGATTTTACTAACAAACTCCCATTTTAAAAACCATGCAAGGACTCCCTATAGTCATATGTAACTTCCTATTAAATCGCAGAAAAAAATAATTAAGTAAATCTTAATAAATCTGGCAAAAAAAATTTCATCAAAAGAAGAAATTGACTACTCCACTGTTCAAGCTATTTCCCATTTGCACTGAGAATACTCAGCAGCAGTGCTTGTGACTCCAGCATTCACCCCAAGAGAACTCACGGATTACAGTCCTAATTTTACTCCCAAAGTTTCATGCTATGAAATTTACCACATGAATAAAATATTATTACATACTACTCATCATATACATTTCTAATACATTAGAATTAAGAGATAAGTTCTATTTAGAAATAACTACAAGAGCAGTTTTTATATTTTATATTCACATTAAAAAGCAGATTTGCTTCAGCCTCAAAGATCATGTTTATGTAAAATTAAATGAACAGGGCAGTAAGTTGCTTTTTTTTCCTAAACGGAAAATGGGTTAATGAAGTAGGGTTCAAATAATAGAAAATTTCATGTACACACAGGCTTTTTCGGGTAACAAGGGCAATGTAATAGAATCCCAGTATTTAAGAATTGAAAAACATTCAGTCCACCCTTTTCCAAATTTTTCTTCTCTGGAACTTTAATGTCACCAGATTTGAATAGTGTTAATTAAATAAAATTTGCCATGTTAAATACTATTGTTAAGCATGGCATGCAATGCTATCATAAAAATTCACCTTGAACATTAGCACACTAAAAACTATAAAATTCCTAAATATTAAGTTTTATTTGAATAAATTATTCTTTATTTGACCACCGAACCTTTTCACATCATGTTTATAATTATCTATCTAGTTTTCCAAAGCACTATCTGTGATACAAAGATTTTGTCTCTGGTGGTTCTAATCATGGCCTCACCATCTTTGACATTCTTCCCATTTATAGGTAGGATCTATATCCCCATACCTTGAGTTTTGGTGGGCTTAGTTCTTGGAGGCTTGTTAGTTTTTCAGTACAGTAAGTTGTGATTTCTGAAGCTAAATTCTAAAATGCAATGCAGCATCAGCTGCATGCACTTCAGCTGCCATGCTATTAACTACCCCAAATGGAAACATCACATCTATGTATTTTCATCAAGAATTTCAACTCTTCCTCACTTTTGAGTCAGCCAATGCCAGGTGTTAAACATATGAGTGAAGGTGCTTCTAGTTTAGTACTGTTGAAGAGAATATTATGTCATGAGGTAAATGTTCTATATATTTGTATGTTTCAATATGTGCTATTAACATGTGCCTATTTAGCATTTAAAATATGGCCATGTGACTAAAGAACTTAATAATTAATTATATTTTATTTTAATTAATATAAATTTAAATTGAATAGTGACTACTCTATTGGACAGTGGGCATATAATTCTATCCCTAGCCAGTTGCATCACTCTCTGCTGACTCCACAGAAATCACAGGGCAAAGAGAAATCATTGTTTTATTTTGCCCAAATTCATGACTTAAATGAGCATTTCTGCATTACTCCACAAAATTTGGAGTAGTTTGTAATACAGCAATAAATAACTGAAACAGAATCCTAACCTCTTAAATATTAGAGATAGATAAACAAACTGAGATCCAAATATTGTATTTTGCAAAGAATTAAGTGAGAGGCTTGCTGCAAAGCTTGGAATATAATGCAGGGAAGAGTTTTGAAAATTCTATTAAAAATGGACTCTTTCAATAAAGTTATTAAACCTGATCATCTAAAACATCATGAGTGACAGATATTTCTTTTTCACATAATGCATTCCTTAAATATACTCTATAAGTGATCATAAGAAAGGCTGTAATTCCATTAGTCAATAAAGATCCTTCCTGCTTTAAAATATTGTCTTCCCTTAAAATGCAAAAAAAAAAAAATTACTTGCATACAAGTTATAACACTAAATAGCAAGTGATGCCGATTGGTAAAAAGATAACATTGAAATAATTCTAATATTCCTCCTACCCCTCAAAAATGTCATAATTAGTTTATTAAGTAAAGCTTTAATACAATTTATTAAGTGAAATACTTTTTTCATTTCTGATGTAATCAATATATAAATTAAAAGTATCAGAATAAATTAGTAACACAAATCAGCAATTTGTGTTACTAAACCCCTGAATCCGATCAGCTTAACAGTTTTGTTATAGTTTAGATTCCCCAAGATATTGACTTGCACCACTGCATTTTTCTATTTATTACCAATGTAGACCCTAGAGTTAATCAGTTCATTCTCACCATAAGAGTGGTCTTCAGTTTAAATTCATTAAACTGGTGAATGAAAACATTACTGCTGCATGATAATTATTTTAATTAAAAATATTTTTGACAAAGATTAGACAATTGCATGTTTAAGTATACCAGATTGACTACCAAAGTTTCTGTCTGCCAATAACTCAGGCTTTCATTTATGTATGCATGTAAAATTTTCTAATTTTGAAAAGGAGTTTCTCTTTGATAACATTTATCTTGAGAACTATGTCAGTAGGATGACCCTGTAAAGACAACTGGTTAGGAAAGCTGTCAAATTCATTACACTTTTTTTCTCATTTAAGTTATGGCCAGGTTATTTGAGATATAATGAAGGGAGGTGGGAAAAGTAGAAGATGCTATTTAAAATTAGGTTAGGAAACTTCTCTCTGTGGAAGTACCTTGACTATCTAAAAGAAAAGTTCTTTCTATACGGGGAATATAGATATGCAAAGACACTGAATTATGTGCTCTTTACATGTAATATTTTATGTAATTTTTGTAACCTCCCAATGAGGTAGGTCCTATTATTATTTTTATTCGGTGTAGAATAAATCCAAGCTTACAGAATTAACTTGCAACTTACACAAGGTTTTATAGGTAGTCTATTGTAATCTGAATTAAAAAGTTTCTTTTCACAGAGCTCATGCTATTAATAACCACAATATGATGTTCCCTCTAATACATGAGAGAGAGAGACAAAGAGATAGATAAATAGATGGATAGAGAAATAAAAAGACAGAGAATGAGAAAGACAAAGAGACAACGACTCAAGAGTACATTCTAAATATACTTCATAATTTATTTTCATCTGGTCTGGTCTAAAGAGAGTTTGTTTCTGGGTTTAAGGTTAGTTTAGTAAATACCAATATGCAAAGACATGGATGATTATTATAATTATTAATTTAATTAACAACATATTTTATGTTCTAGGCTATAATTTTTCCAATGACTTTAAAACTGCATCAATTTATTTTGCACCTTCCTAATAGTTTTGAATATGGGAGTAAATGAAGGCATCTGAAAATCAAGGGAAGACTTGTTACAAAGTTAAATCTTATTGACCTTCATTTCTACACTAGACAGCAGAAATCTATCAGATATGGACTGAGTGTGAATGCTCATGCTGTTGAACACATGCTGGTGGTATTACCTGAGGCCTTCAGACCACAATGTATGTCATATAGTCAAGAAAACTACTGCTTATACTTTTAAAAATTAAGGCAATATCCATTCTTTTTAAGAATTCTCTATTCTGCAATACATTTTTTAAATATTGAAATATACTCTGTTTACTAAGCAAAAAATTGGCAAACATTTTTAGAAAGTATTCATTAAAATAATTTAAAAAGAAAACATCTGGGCTTTTATTAAGATAATCATAAAGTATCTAGAAAAAATATCTGTTAAAATTACTGCTTCGGTATTATTGTAATTGCCAGGTGCCATGTATATACTTCATATAATTAACAGAACAACCTGTGGAAATGTCTATTATGATTTACCGATGAGTGAACTTAGGACCAGAGAAGTAACTTACTAAAGACCTCCTCATGTGTAAATGATAGAACTTTATTAAAATCCAGGACTATCTCATTCAAATGATTGTAAATTATTACTTGCACCACGCTGGTCCTTATTTCATCACAGTTGTATTAAATGAGATAAATTTGTGGTATGTCTCTTATAATAAAGTTAGTTTATGACTGTCATATCTAAACTGTAAAGCAAGCTAGTTTACTTAAATGAGTTTGTTCTAGTAATGTATTTGAAAAGTATCTTGTTGGTTTTCTTAAGTGAAAGTTGATTTTAGTATACTAATGTTATGAATTATAGAACTTACAAAATTATTCTTTATCAATATTCTCCTAGTGCTTATGCTCTGTGCTAAGTAGATAACAGAGGATCAAAAATAAGGAAAGTATATAATTTAAGTAGCTAAGACTATTCCTGAATATTTGCCATTTATAAATTCATTCATGAATATCTAGTATTTTTTTAACTAAGAGGCTCTAGTTAAATTTTAATGGATAGTCTTAATTAGTAATTTTTAATTTTTTAGAACTGATCATTTCTAAGAAAGCCTCGTGTAATTAGTTATTGTAAGACAGAAAAAATTAAAACTAAAGAATCTTAGGCAGAATAATTACTCTTAACAATAATTGATACAAAATTTAATTCATATTGCTCTCAGTTTTATTTAAAATGATTGATGTTTGCTTCTTCTCAAAGATGTTGTTTGCAAATATCTTTTCCCCTTAAGTTAGTTGCCTCTTTGGTTTGTTGATGGTTTCTTTTGAGGTAAAGGAGTTTTGTAGTTTGATATAGCCCCATTCATTTACTTTTGCTTTTACTTCCTTTGCCTTTGAGGTCAAATTCATAAAATCCTCTCTGAGCCCAAGGCCCATAATTTAGTACTTATGTTTTCTTTTAGGCAATTTATTGTTTCAGATCTTATGTTTATGTCTTTGATTCATTTTGTGTTAATTTTTGTGTGTGGTAACAGCTGTCTAGATTACTCTTTTGCATGTAGCTTTCCAATTTTCCCAGCACTATTTATTGAAGAGGTTTTCTTTTTTCCATTGTATGTTTATATCTCCTTTGTCAAAAGTTATCTGCTCATATATATAGGTAGGTCTATTCGATTGGTTTTTGTGTCTGTTTTTCTGCCAATACCATGTTATTTTTAATTATTGTCACTTTGTAGTATAATTTGAAGTCAGGGAGTGTGATACCTCCAGTCTCATTCTATTTTCTCAGAATTGGTTTGGCTATTTGGGGTCTTTTATGATTTCACACAAATATGATAATTTTTTTGTTCTATTTCTTTAAAAAATGCCATTGGAATTTTCATGGGAATGGCAGTAAATTTGTATTTAATATACAAAATAGATAAAAAACTCACACAGCTCAACAACAACAACAAAACAAAAAATCCAATTAAAAAATGGGCAGAGGACCTGAACAGACACTTCTCCCAAGAATATATATTATACAAATGGCCAAGAAATATGTGTTTAAAATGCTCAGCTTCACTACCCATTAGAGAAATGCAAAACCACAATGAGATAATACCTCACACCAATTAGAATGTCTATTATGAACAAGATAAGGAATAACAACTGTAAAGGGTTTGTAGAGAAAACGGAACCCTGATACACTGGTGGTAGGAATGTGATTTGGTACAGTAACTATGGAAGTTACTGTATGGAAGTTCTTCAAATAATCAAGGATAGAATTACCTTATGACTCAGCAATCCCTCTTACGGGTATCTACCCCAAAAAGTCTGAAAACATTTATCCATAATAATATATGTACCCCTATGTTCACTGCAGCATTATTCACAGTGGCCAAGATATGAAAACAACCAAAGTGTCCTTTGATAGATGACTGGTAAAAAAATATGTGACACAATGGAATATTACTCAGCCATGAGAACAGATAAAACACTGCCATTTGCAACAACATGGATGAATGAAGAGATTATTATGTTTAGTGAATAAATCAGACAGAAAAAAAAATCAAGAACCAGATGGCTTCTCTCATATGTGGGATACAAAACTGAAAGCAGCTAATGAATAAGACAAACAAACAAAACGTATAGACACAGACAACGATTTAGTGGTTACCAGGGGTAAGGTGGGAGGGGTTGATAGAAGAGGAAAAAGGGGATCAAATACATGGTAATGGAAGAAAAAATGACTGTAGGTGGTGAGCACACAGTACATATATAGATGATACTTAATAGAATTATACACTTGAAACCAATATAATTTTACTAACCAAATGTCATCTTAGTAAATTTTTTAAAAATTTAAAAAATAATGTTTGATCATTTAGAGAATGTGTTTTCGAAGTTTTTATATTAAGATGTAAGTGCACTCATATATTTTGAAAAACTGACTTAGCAAAATATTGTATTATACAATTAGGCTGATCAGATGTACAATTTTAAATGGGACAGAAAACAAAAGTACTGTCCCATTTCAAAAGTACCTATGGTTATCCTAGTCTTGCTGGGCTAAATTCAAAGTGGCAGTAAACTGATCACATGAACCACTTGAAATGGGGCAATATCATTTTCTGTCTCATTTAAAACTGCATGTTTGGTCACCCTGTGTAGAACAAAAGACTTGTGAAGGTCAAGTTCAGAAAACAATTAATTTATGGATTAAATGTGTTGTAATATAAATAGCCATAAATATTGTTTGAGAGGAAGTAAAATGATAACAAAGCTTCAAAATATTTACTGGCTCAATCAGCATTGAAACTTTTATGGAAGTGGGTAGTTATATTAAACATCACTAAAATGTAATTACAAAGTACGGGTGTTTCATTTTAAAAAGAATTTTATTGTTAAAAACAGTAAGTTGTAGATATATTGCAGATGTTACTTTACCATCACAGATTTTTAGAAATTAACATCAATAATAAAGGCCTATAAAAATGTGAGATCAATCAGAGCCTAAACATCAAAAACTTACATTTTGCAAATAATACATGTGGTCCCCCTTTGTGTTCAAAGCCAATAATAATAGAGGGCTTATACCTTCTTTTGAATCATCAGTGTCATAGAACATAGACTTCAGTGAATATCTAGAAAATAATCACCTTATCATGGCAAATGTTATGAATTTCAATTCCTAATGTTCTAAGGAGAGTTTACATTTGTCTCCATATATATTTACATATTCAGAAATTTTCAAGTTATATTAGGAGATTTATTTAGATTTTAGTCATTATCATTATGTTTATCATTTGCATATAGCTAATAAAAATAAACATCAGTATGTTCAAAATATATTCTTCAAATATTATTTTTGATAAAATGATGGTATTTACATTCATAATGGCTTTTGAAATTCAGATAACAAACTGATTTAGAAACTAAATGATCTTTTTCACGTATATTTACTTTCATATTTTTGACTTCTATAGAAAGAAAACAAAACAGAGATCCTTACTGTCATTCCTCTATTCTGTAACTTTAAAAATGGTACTAAGAGCTATGAGAGCTCAATTCTTGTTATATTAGGAAGGCAAAATGGCCATCTATTTAATTTTCACAGAACAGCTACCAAATTGATCTCCTTTAGAGGAAAATGGAAGCTATATGAATGCAAAGCATTTAATCACAATATATCATGGTTAAGTAATGTATTTAAGAATATTCATGACCTGAATGAGAAGATATCATTGGAAAGAGTATGAACTTTGAAATCAGAATTGGGATGTGCACTGTTGCACCTAATAGTTTTAAAATCTTGAGCAAGCATATTAATTTTCTTGGAACTTAGTTTCCTCATTTCTAAAATGAGAATGATAAAAGCCTACCTCATGGGAAAGTCATGAGAATGAGAAGCAACGTTATAAAATAGTGCTTCATAAATATTGAGCACCTAATAAGTGATAAAGTTTTTTTAATTATATTGTTCTGTTATTACCAGAGTTCTCTAAGGATGTGAAGTACTTGCATGATAAAATACCTTAAAGTTACATGGATTGAGGTAAATGGGACAATCTGAAGGTAAGGCAACAACAGAGGGCGTGAGAGAAGTGTTTGAGAAGAAACAGGTTTGCATAAGACAAGAGGAATTATTTTGCTTCCAAGAGGGAAGGACCTAAAAAACCAGGATGATATTACAAAGCTGGAGACTAGGAAAAAGAACAGGTGCCGGAGATTGTCTTATAGTGAAGGAGCTATAAAAAAATAACATTCTGAAAATGGGAATGTTTCTGTTAAATTTGAAATGGATGGCTTTGATAAACTATATATATACCCTTTCTTTATCATTACAAACACTTTGTTATGAACAGGGGTTTTTCCCTTGTGTAAATCAAGGAAGAGACACTGGTTAATATAGTATGAATAAGTGACTGCATATTTGCAAATAAGCAGAAGTGAGCATTAAAAAAGTATACTGCAAATTCCCAAAGTATTAGGCAAAGCTTTGAAATTTATGGGATATAGACCTGTAATTTAGCCAGTGTTATCCAGAGCTCAAGTGAATAATATTTCAGATAATAGAGCCAGACTGCCTGAGTTAGAACATTGGCTTCTACTATTTTGTGTCCTTAGGCAAGTTACTTAACCTCTCTGTGCCTCATTTTTCTCATTGTAATGATAGCAATTATTTATTACAGAGCCTGATTATGTTGTAGGCATTAAATGCATTAATATGTGTAATGCTCCTAGAACAATGCTTGGCATATAGAAAGAGCTTTAAATAGAGGTTACTCTTATTTAAAAAGCCCCAGCTGATTTTGTATCAGTAGCTATTATTATAACACAAAATACACTAAGTGGCATAAACATCATTATGGTCCCCAAAAGGAAGTCTTGAGACTCCTATGGTCAAAGTGTGGTCAGAGACTATCGAATGGTAAAACATTCATATCTTCATTCAGCTGTATTTATTTCAGAAAAATTAAACTCAAATAGTCTATTTTAGGGCATTTTAACAACATTTTCCTCCTTATAATTTAGCTTCTTAAGGTGGAGGTCATAATTAGTGTAACCGAAATCAGAGTAAGGGAATTATCACAAATTCACTTTGTTGAGTATACTGTTGCTACTATACCATTAATATGTTTCCATTACCAGAATTTTTTAGTTTTTTTCAAAGAAGAGTATGCCTGGAGTCTTTAAAGTTTTCTATATAAAGAATTTTGTCATCTGCAAAAAGTGACAATTTGACTTCTTCATTCCCAATTTGGATGCCGTTTATTTCTCTTGCCTGATTGCTTTTACTGGAACTTCCAATACTATGTTAAATAACAGTGTTGAGAAAGGCATCCTTGTCTTATTCCTGACTTAGAGGAAAACCTTTCAGTTTTTCAACATTAAGTATATTAGCTGAGAGTTTGCTCTATATAGCCTTTATTATGTGGAGGTATTTTATAATTTTAATCATAAATGGATGTTGTATCTTGTCAAAGCTTTTTTGGCATCCATTAATATGATCATATGATTTTTATCCTTTATTTTGTTTACATGTTGTATCACATTGATAGATTTGCTTATGTTGAACCATCCCTGAGCCCTTGAAATAAACCTCATTTGGCTGTGATACATAATCTTTTCAAGGTATTGTTGTATGTGATTTACTAGTGTCTTGTTCAGGATTTCTACATGTGTATTCATCAGAGATATCAGTCTGTCTATAGGTTCCATTTTTGATGTTATTCTACTAGGTTTTGATATCAGGGTAAATTGGTGTCACAAAATAAGTTAGAAAGTATTGCCTCTTCTTCAAATTTTTGGAAGCATTAGAGGAAGATAGGTATTAAACCATTTTTAAATGTTTGGTAGATTTCATTAGTGAAGACATCATCAGGTCCTGAACTTTTAATTTGGGGAAGGTTTTTGAAGAAACAATAAACAAATACAGTAGAGTGGCAAGATATGAAATAAATGTACAAAATTCATTGTGATCCTATACACTGACAATAAAATTTCAGAAAAAGAAATTTAAAAAATACCTTTTGAAATTGCAAAATAAATAAATCAATAATGAAACACTAGAAATAAACTAACCAAACAATGTGAAGAACCTATACACTGAAAACTATAAAACATTATTAAAAGAAATTGAAGACACAAAGAGATGGAAAAATATTCTGTGTTCATGGATTGGAAGAACCAACATAATTTAAATGGCTGTATTTCCCAAATGTACAGATTTAATGTAACTCCCATCAAAATCTCAATGATATTTTTAAAAGAAATAGAACAAAAAATGTCATTAGATTAGTATGGAATCACAAAAGACCCTGAATAACCAATTCAACCCGGAAGGGAATTAAAAACAAAACAAAACAATACAAAGCTGGAGGTATCACATTCCCTGACTTTAATTCATACAAGGACGCGATAATAATAAAAATGGTATGGCACTGGCAGACAAACAGACACACAAACTAATCGAACAGAAATGAGAAATCAGAAATAAGCCCACATATTAACAAAAGAGCCTAAAACATACAATGAAGAAAAGGAAGGCTTTTCAATAAATGGTTCTAGGAAAACTGGAAAGCCATATGCAAAAGAATAAAACTAGACTGCTATCAGTCATTACACAAAAAAATGAATTCAAAATTGATCAAAGACCTAAACAAAAGACCTGAAACGATAAGTTGCATTAATGAAAGCATAGGTAATAAATTTGTGGCCCTTGGTCTTAGAGTGGATTTTATGAATTTGACTTCAAAGGAAATGGAATTCGATCAAAACTAAATGAATGGGACTAAATCGAACTAAAAAGCATAGAGAAACTAACCATCAACAAAACAAAGAGGCAATCAGCCAAATGAGAGAAGATATTTGCAAACATTTCAGAAGAGGGTAATATCCAAAACATATAAAGAACTCATACAACTTAACAACAAAAGCAAACAATCCAATTAAAAAATGGGCAGAGGACCTGAACAGACCCTTCTCCCAAGAAGACATACAAATGGCCAAGAGATATATGAAAAAATGCTCAACTTCATTGGCTATTAGGGAAATGCAAATCAAAACCACAATGAGATACCACCTCACACCTGTGAGAATGGCTGTTATCAACAAGACAAGGAATAGCAGGTACTGGAGACTTGGAGACAAATAAATCCTTATACACTGCTGGTGAGAATGTAACGTGGTACAGAACTGTGTAAAACAGTATGGAGTTTCCTCAAAAAATTAAGAATAAAATTACCATAGAACCCAACAATCCCTCTTCTTGATACCCAAAAAATCTGAAAACATTTATCCTTAATGAGATATATCTATATCTATATCTATATCTATGTCTATGTCTATATCTATCTATATCTATATCTATATACACCTGTGTTCACTACAGCTATTGCAGCATTATTCACAGAAGGCACAGTCATTAAAACAACTGAAGTGTCCTTTGATATGTGCTTGAATAAAGAAGACGCACATATAGTCGTATACAATGGGATATTATTCAATCATAAGGAAAAATAAAATATTGCTATTTGTGACAACATGGATGGGTCTTGAGATTATCACACTAAGTGAAATTAAGTCAGACAGAACAAGTCAAGAACCATATGATTTCACTTATATGTGAGATATGAAACTGAAAGCAACAGACAAACAAAACAAACAAATAATCAAAAACACATGGACACAGACAACAGTTTAGAGGAAAAGAGAAAGGGAGGTAGAAGAGAGTAAAGGGGGTCAACTATACAGTGATGAAAGGGGATTGGTCTTTGGTGGTAAACATATCATACAACATATACATGATGTATTATAGAATTGCACACTTTAAACCTTTATAATTTTATTAACCATTTCCCCCACCCAATAAATTTAGTTAAATAAAGGAGTCAGACATGTTCAGTTTTAATCCATCTCTCCTTCTTCCCAAGTACAATACAGGAATTTGGTTAAATTAAATTCCTAATTGAATGTTAAATTATGGTGTTTACATCTCCATATGTGTTAATCATTAAATCATCAAATTAGTTTTTTTAAATCATTACCAAAATTAATTTCCCAGTTCCACTTGTAGAAAAGCAATAGAGTCTTGACATAAATAGTATCATCCCATAGTACAGCAATGCTACAGCAAGTTGATGCTAGATCTATAGCATTAGCTCTTATTGATATTTTTAGTTTACAATCAGATAATTACATGCACACTATGTACATATATGAAACATTATTTTAGTTGTGTATGACATTTTAGTTATCAAGAGGTGACTCTATCATTTAATACTTTTAAATAGGCCAGAATTATATAATGAATTTAAAATTTTCCCATGTAAATTATCTATATTTTCACAAAGATAACATTTACTGATAGAAAGTTTTTATATTTATTGCAAAAGCAGTGTTTAATTCTTAAAAAATTAAAATTGCAATCTAGAAGATACACTTAAATAAATTGTTAAATTGTTTAGTGTTATATTCAGGTTAATGACTGTATCTTCATATGTTTTTGAAGATGATATTTAAAGAGACCTATGATCACAGTTTCTAATGTATTCTAAAATGCATATAATTAAAATTTGTTTAAAGAACTGTATTCACCCTTTGATTTCAAAGACATCTTTCCAAATATGAAAGTTTGTCCCAGTATCTAATGAAAAATTACATTTCTAAATTCTCCCTTCTTCTAAAATATTCTGCTTTTATTCAAAAGAAGATTTTGTTCAATGAATAGTGTGCTGCGTAATTCTTCCACTCAATCTCTTTAAGAAGTCAGTAAAATGAACAATAAATTCACATAATCTTAACACAGTTATTCAGTCCACTAGAATAAATCATACAGATAAACACTAGTTTAGTTTTTCTGATTGCACAGGATTTAACTGTTTAGCAACCACACTGGGTAAGGCACTTTGCATATTTCATTGCTAGAAATCTCTAATGAATCTTTTACTAAACTAATTCTATCAAAGCAAAAAAAGTCCAAGTCCAAAGTTCACACTAAAAGTTAAATTCTATTCTTTAAGAATGGAATTACTTCCAACCCTCATAAATTCTCTTTGGCAGAATGATATGATAATTGATTTCAAAAATTATTTTTATCTGATAAATATCTAATACTGATTGGTACAAATGGCATGAAGTTGTTTCTGTAGCTTTTTTGTTAGAAACTGATTGGCTTATGATGTAAAGTAATCCCAGACAAGTCTCAAATGCATTTCATAAGTCATCAAATATATAAATCAAATTATAGCATTATTATAAACTAAAATCTAGACTATATCTGAATCAATGTAAACAAAGCAATAACAGTCTTTGGCTAATCCTTGAATCTCTGATTTCTTTCTCAAATATTCATCTTAGCTAGTCACTTTCCATCTTTATATTCACCTTAAACTCAAAGTAAAGTCTGAATTGGTGCTATTCATCTACTATAAAGCTGAATATTTCTCTAATTTGTCAAAGTTAATTCAAATTCTAATCTTATAGTGTCCAAGATTCTATTAACTGTGTCCAGCTTCCTGTCATTCAAAGCTTAATAAACATACTCATGTTTTAGCTTTCCAAATAGTAAATTAAATACAATAATACTGATCATGAAAATACATCCTGCCATCTAAGATTTAATATAGCCTTTCAGGTCAACATTGAGTCATTCACAAGTATACACTGTTAAGCTATTCTAAAACGTGCATTTTGCTAATAATCATTAGCATTTCTAAAGTATTTTTTGTTGTGATCTCTAAAGATCATGGAAGAATTCCAAAAGTGTCCAAGAGGGTCTTCATTACTGAGTCATGCCATGACCAGAATAACAGAAAATTCATGATGAATAAATGAATAAAACTTGTTGGCTAGAAGGAGCAGCCAAGGAAAGCAGGGAGATATAATAAAATGATAGATTTATTTATACCCATTCCACATCACCTCCTTCAGACTGCCTCTGGACAACTTCCCTGTCAACAACCCCCATAGATTCTTTTCATATTTACCTTTCTGTCTTCATTTTCTTTTATTATCTTCTAAAATGTTGCCTCCTCCATAAATACTTTTTATTAAGAGTACAAGTTCTGAATTGAGATTGCTTGGATATGATTCTGAATTCCACCATTCAAGGGTGAGATATGGGACAAGTGTATAAGATTGTTTTGCCTCAGGTTCTTCACATTTATATGGGGATAGTGGTAGTACTTATCTTAGGATGTTCTAAAGATTAAATGAGTTAATGTATAGAAAGGACATGCAGGTATATATAGAAAGTACTATGCAAACATTTTATATTAGTATTATTCTTATTATGATTATTGATGTTATGTGAGATCTTATCCACCTTAATAGAATTTATTACTTTATCGTATTTCTTCCCAATGACTTTGTACATGTCTATTCCAGAATATATGACATTGTGATAACATTGCTTGTTAATTTATGTGGTTCCCTACCTATACTGTGAACAACTAGAGAGCATGAGCCAATGCTATATTAATCCCATGTCCTTCTGAACATATATGCTTCTTAATTAATTGTATTTTGAAGAAGAATAACAACTAAAAGGAATGAACAAATAAATAGGATAGAGCTTTATAAAGAAGTAAGATTTTGATCTCACTTTATAACATAAAGTTGGTAAAGTCCTCAGATAATTCACCAATACTCACTTTCACTCATACAGATGCAGAGGAGTCTACTAAACACTGGTCCCTCAGTTGTCTGCATCTGAATTATATGGAGGATGGGCATTTTAAAAACTACAAATAGAACATACTAACAGCTACTGATCAGGATCTCTTAGAGTGGCCTTAGAATCGATATTTTAACAAGCTTTCAAAGTCATTCTAATGTACAGTCAACCAAATAAATTACGTCTATGCTATATTTTAATTCATTCAGGTAAGGACATTCAGTTTCCTTAGAAAAAAAGCACTATTTGAGACAGAGGAATCCCTTAGGTAGCTGGATGAGCTGTGTTACCCCACTGATAATTAATATAATGGTATGACTGTATTACAGCCTGGTATTGAAAAACAATGTCTGTAAAATTATGTGCTGTTTCACATTTTTAAGTAAAACTTCTTCACTTAAAGTAACAGAAAATAGTTTCAGTTGTATGTATCATGAGATTTTTGTTTTGTTTTGTTTTCATCCCTTTTTTTTGTTTTTACTTTTATCAATTGTTTTTTGTTTATCTGGAAGAATAAGAAAAATATACTTCATTCTGTAGAGCTGAGCAAGGTAGAAACAAAGGGAAAACAGGTTACTAAAACAATTTCAGTCCTTTCCTACCCTTATATTTCCATGGATTTCATCCTGTTACCAAGCAAGTATGAAATTATCTAACCTCCGCAGAGTTTCCTTTTCTGACCCCTAAAGAAAACTTCAGAAGGACAAGAGATACATAAAAAGCAGGAAGATGAAAGTGAATTAAAAGGTGTCAAAGTAAAGTCTTGTAAAACAGCCAGCTGGCTATGTAGCTAGGTTTTCATTTCTCAATCCAGATGGTTATGGGGTAAAGATATCTCTGTCATGTATTTGTTTTCATCAAATTTTAAGAAGCATTTATAATAAAACTATATACAGAAGAATGTAGATATAATGAAATACAGAGAAATGTAATATTGCTTCTACCTTCAAGGAATTGAAAGTCTGCAAAGAGATTTGACACATACGTAAATATGTATCAAGGTGCAGTTCCTGTTAAAAGAAAAATGTAAAAGCTAAGATAGTCTTCTTCAGGAGGGAGTAGCAATCTGTTATTGCTGTCATTATCAGGAAAATTTTTCATAGGAGGTTATGTTTTTTCCTAGCCTAGAAGAATGTATCGAATATAAAGAGCATGGATAAAGGATGAAGGAAGAAAAATATACATTTCAGCAGAAAATAGTGAGCTAAAGAGCAGAAATGATACAATGTAGGCTGTACTTAAGGTATATCAACATAGAGTGTGGCTGGAATATTGGATCAGTGAAGTTTAGTATCTAAAGAATGAATTGGAGGGTAGCAAAGAGATGTCAAACAAAATTACATTTGAAAACAATTAATACATATGTGAAATACAAATCATACGTTAAGTAGTGCTATTATTTTTATGAAGAAGAAGCAAAAATTGAGTGAAAACTGAAAGTAGAAAGTATGGTATTTGGAATAGTAAAGAGAATTGGTTCTTGAGAACAGAGTACTTTTCTTAATAAAAAATAATGTGAAAATTTAAAAATTGAGTTCTAGAAAGTCTACTACTAATTTCATTGATAATAGACACCTTCTGTGTTTGAAGTAACATGACTTTGTGTTGAGACACAACATTTAAGGCAGTTAAGAATTGGTAATAATTTTAAGCAAAATATATTTATAAAAGTCAATCCTTTAAAGAGAGATTATGAAGATTAAATAACTAAATGTGAAAACTTTGAATTAAATACAATTTTGAAATACTGTAGCAATATTTAATGCATCACTAGAAATAATCAATAATTGGTTTCCTTTGTGTGTTCAATCATACAGGCAAATTATGATTTTATCATTTCAGTATCAATTATTGACTATGGGCTATTTCTTTCTGAAAATGTGTTGCCCAATGCTGTAAAAGAAAAATAAGAGAAATGAGGGGGTACTAACGAGTTCATCTTTGGGCTCTTCTTCCACTGAAATCATTGAATATCTAAATGAGTCACTTTCACTTTGCCAGGGTCTTTTCTGATATGTTAGGTTTCACTTTTCTAATATTTCAGAGTACAATTTTAGTTTAGATATATAAATAATCTAGAGATTTATGTGATAAAGAAAGAGCTATTGAAATTCAGGTGACACTTTGTGTGCTATGCAGCTGGCGATTATAATTGAGGATTAAAATATTTTGTTAGAGTTTCAGTTTCTGTTTGCTTAGGGTAGTTAAAAAATGTTTCTATACCACACTTATGTTTATTATAAAACACACATTACTGACTTTAAATAGAAAATAAAAGTTCTGAACTGTATTATTCATACTTTATCTCTTATTTAATGTATCATATTTCATGAGTTTTTTTCTGTTTTCAAAATATTGAAGGGTAAAAAGACAAAAAGTCATATCAGCATAAAAATTCATTAGAGTCCTATGCTACACTAGGAAAGTATGTTAGAATATAAGAGGCATATGTGAATGTTTAAAGAAACATAGATTTTAATTTTTTACAGATAATATTTACATATGCAAAACCAATGTAAATTCCAGCACTAGAAATCATTTAAAGCAAGTGTGATTTTATAGTTTACTATGGGATTCATATGCTTTCTCAAAATACTGAACTACTCTATTACACATGAAGGTTTGTTTTATATTAGCCATGACCTGAGGAGGATTCCAAAGCAACAGAATTGCACATTTAAAATTAATACCAATTTAACATCAGTCAGAGTAAAGAAATTTGATTTTCACATATTCTAAAATACTATAAAATGAGAGTTACTGTTACTCAGCTTCCAGCTATAAAAAGTGTGAAAGAGAGATGTTATTAATTTTCTTATATTAGAACTTTTTTTCTAGAGTATTTTATTAAATAGGTTGGGTGGTATAGAGAAATTTAGAATGTCTAAAGACATATGTTCTCATTTTGGTTTTGATATACACTGGTATATCAGATGGCCTCAGGAAATTACATACAAATAACACATATGTGTGAAAAAGTCAATACCTTCCTTAGGTGGGGCTGCTGTTTGCATTAAATGAGAAAATTTAGTAAAGTTCCAATACAACATCTGATACACCATAGGTGCACAATAATTGTTTTTCTTACTACTCGCTTTCCCACCTTGAAGACCCCATTTCATTTCTGCTTTACTACTTAACCCATGTCCCATTTATAAAGAAAAAAAAGTGCTGCCTGCTGCCATATTCATTTAATTTTACATAAACATGCTCTTCGAAGCTGAAGCAAATCTGACTGGCTTTCAGTGTGAAAATAAAATATAAAAACTGTTCTTGGAGTTATTTCGAAATAGAACTTGTCTAATTCTGATACAACAGAAGGTATATGATAATCAGTATTTAATAATATTTGTTCATGTGGTAAATATCAAAGCAAGGAATTTGGGGGATAAGGTTAAGACTGCAACAATTTATCTCCGGGTAAACACACTGCAGCTGCAAGTGATGTGGGCAAGTATTCCTGAGGCAAACAGGAAATGGATTAAAGTTAGTTTATATTTGTGTTTAAATGTCTGATAATCTATAATTGGTTAATTTCCATCAATTGCTCTGAAAATGTCAAATCCATAACTTTACTATGCACCCTAGTCTGTAAGGATGCAAAGAGGAATACCTCACATCTTCCTCTTTCCTCCATCAAACAACAGCAATTTCCTTGGCACTGTGGTAAATATTAATACTAAGATGAACAGGACAGTGTCACTGCCTTTAAGAACTTCAGATTTTAGTAGGAGAGACAGATATTCAAACAAATAATTAAAATATAAATAAATAAATCTGCATATTGCTTTGGGTAATATCGTCATTTTAACTATGTTTATTCTTTAACTACATGAACTCAAAATAGCTTTTCACTTTTCTGTTTCTTTTTCAAATTTTTTAATGATATGTTACAATTTTCAGTGTATATGTCCTTCACATCCTTTAAGTTTATTTGTAGGTATTTTATTCTTTTTGTTGAATTTGCAAAAGGAATTGGTTTATTTTTAAGTTTCTTTTTCTGAAATTTCATGGTTATAATAGCACATAGGAATACAACCGATTTTTTATCTTGGACCTTTACTGTATTTGTTTAGTTTCTCATAGTTTTTTGATGGAGTCTTTAGCGTTTTCTATATACAGAATCATGTCATCTTCAACAAATGGGAATTATTGCAATCCCTATGAGAATCCCAGGGACATTTTTTTCAAGAAATAGAACACAAAAATCATAAGATTTGTATAAAATCACAACAGACCCTGAATAGCTAAAGCAATCATAAGGAAAAAGAACAAGGCTGGAAAGATCACACTCACCAACTTCAATTATCCTACAAAGTGACAATAATCAAAACAGCATGGTAATGACAGAAAGACATGTAGACCAATGGAATAGAATTGAGAACCCAGAAATAAATCCACATATATATGGGCAGCTAATATTCTACAAAGGATCCAAAAACATACAATGAAGAAAAGAAAGCCTCTTCAATAAATGGTGCTGGAAAAACTGGAAAATCATGTACAAAAGAATGAAACTAGACTGCTGTCACCGTACACCAAAATTAACTCTGAATGGATCAAAGACCTAAACATAAGACTTGAAACAATAAATTGCATAGAAGAAAAAGTAAGTACTGAATTTACAGACCTTGGATTCAGAGAGGATTTTATGAATTAGACCTAAAAGGCAAGGGAAATAAAAGTAAAACTTATTGAATGGGACTATATTAAGCTAAAAAGCTTCTGCAGAGCAAAAGAAACCATCAATAAAACAAAAAGGCACCACCAAATGGGAGAAGATATTTGCAAACAACACCTCTGGCAAAGATTCATACAACTTAACAACGAAAAACAAACAATCCAATTAAATATATATATATAAATGATGCTCAATTTCACCAGCTATTAGAGAATTGCAAATCAAAACCATAATGAGATATCACTTCACCTGTTAGAATTAGGCTGACCATACATCCCATTTTAAACAGGACAGAATACAATGTTACTGTCCCATTTCCAACGGGGTGTATCGTCAGCTTACTGACACCTTGAATTTAGCCCAGTGAGACTAGGCTGATCATGCATATCATTTGAAATGGGACAGTACCACTGTTTCCTATCCCATTTAAAATGGGACTTCTGGTCAGCCTAGAATGGCTATCAATCCCAAGACAATAAAAAGTGTTGTGGAGGAAAAGGAACCTTCATACACTGCTGGCAATAATGTACATTGATACAGCCACTGTGGAAAAGAGTAAGGAGATTCCTCAAATAATTAACAGTAGATTTACCGAATGACCCAGCAATGCCTCTTCTGGTTATCTACCAAAAATATGTGAAAACATTTATTTTAAAGATATATGATGGCTGTCCAGAAAAAATCTCCAGTCATAAATGTCTTTACTTTTCATATTGTATGGCTGGATACTTTCTGGAACCCTCATCTATTTGCCCTTATGTCCACTGCACCATTTCAAGGTGCCCAATATGGAACCAACCAAAGTGCTCTTTGATAGATGATTGGAAATAAAAGATGTGGTACATATACACAATGGAATATTACTCAGCCATAAGAAAAGATGAAATACTGCCATTTTCAACAACATGGATGGACCTGGAGATCATCATGCTAAGTGAAATAAATCAGACAGAAAAAGTAAAAAACCATATGACTTTATATGTGAGATACAAAACTGAAAGCAACAAATGAACAAGCCAAACAAACAAAAAAGAAAAACTCATAGACACAAACAACAATTTAGTGGTTACCAGGGGAGTGGAATGGTGGTAGAAGAGAAAAAAAGGGGTCAAATAAAATTGTAATACTCAATATATACTGATAACAGAAGATGAATACAAGTCACGTTTGACTTCTGCAATTACAAGAGGTGCTCCAAGTGGTTACCATCAGCGTCCAGGCACTTGTGATTACAGCGAACTACAGCTTGAGCAACATTGACCGAAGTGTCCACTTGTACCTCTGCTCATGCCATTTCATTTCTCTGAAGTAGTGCCAGTGTAGACAGTTTTTTATCATAAATCACATCTTTTTAAGGTCCTTTATAGGTAAAAGTCAATTGGTGTTAACTCAGAAGAACATGGGGAAAACTCAAGCCACCTCTCTGTCCTATCCATTGTCTGACAAATGATCTTGCACTCCTCAAAGGACCACTGTGCTGCTGACATTTTTCTGACTGTCCTTCCTGTCACGTGTCGACCTAACAATCATTTGACCAATGCCATCTTTTGAGCGAATATCATACTACACATTGCTACCTTAATTTAATTCAACTTTAAAAAGTAATACAAAGATACTATCTCCTAAAATGTGTATAAAATTTTTTGGCACCCCATCATATGGTGATGGACGGAGGACTGATCCTGGCTAACACAATACAGTATGCAACATATGTAGATGATGTATATAGAAATGTATATTTGAAACCTATATAATTTTATTAACTAATGTCACTTCAATAAATTTAATAAAAATAAAATAAAATATATAGAATTGAATAACTGATCATTTAAATACATGTAAAAATTAACACACACACATACACACACACACACACCCATCCTTAATTTTACTGTGTATTCTTTAAACTATACTAAAGGTCTATATCAAATTGATTTGCTGATTATCTGTTATGTATGATTTCAGACATTTAATTGCAAAAACTCACCTTAGAAAAAATGCTACATCCCTAACTGCTGAATATCACTATGGTCACCTTTGAAGTACTCCCCTTGGGAATCTATGCAATGATGCCAGTGCCTAGTCCACACTTCATAGCAATTTTGGAACTCTTTCTGGTGTCATGACTTGGACAAGATCATGGGCATGTTACCAAGTTGTTTGTACAGGGCTGCCAACATAAGCACACAGTGGCAAGTTTGCAAACTTCATTGTCAGATCTTGAGGATGACAACAGCTCTGATGGCCATTCCAGAAAGTTTCAAATATGTTTTGAAGGGTGCACTAGGCTCTGGCATTGGTGCATAGCCTCCCAAGGGGAGTACTTTGAAGGTGACGTAGTGATATTCAGCAATGAGGTATGTAGCACTTTTTCTAGGATGAATTTGTGAAATTAATTGTCCAACATCATATTAAGCTGATGGAATTAAAACAAACAAACAAACATAGTCTCAAGAACTGAGGCTTTAAAGACCATAATGAAAGTCAAGCAGTTTTCAACACAAGGCTTTCAGTACTGTCCTTCTGAAACACTGATGTCACTTCTCGCACTAAAGATCTACCAGTGTGACTTATGATGGAGACTCTTGTGTTCTGCAGTCCACGTTTCTTTGATGATGCAGTCTTATGCATTTCATCTGGCACGATCACTCATAGGCTTCAGTGTGCCTTCCACTGTTCATAAAAATCCTAATACTTGTATGGTCTAGCAATGTAATTGTCTTCCTAAAATTAAACAAAATACAACAAGAATGGAAGAGAAATTTAAAGCACCAAAATTGAATGAAATAAAGTCCACGGGGCAGAAGACCATTTAGTGTATCTCATAGTTGGAGCTTAGGGATTCGACTGAGTTATAGAAAAAAAGACATTTCACAGTAAGATACTTTCCCTAAAAGTTCTACATTGCCTTCTCCTTCCTTACATTGTTTATGGGACATGGGCTTCACATACCACACTGCACAGTATTCTGAGTGGTTGAGAGACCTCTTAATTCACATGGACTTTATAGTCTGGAAAATAACCTTTCTAAGAACAATTACCCTATTTCTCAACTAAAAAAAGGTAAATAACACATTGAAAGATAGAAATGTTAACCAGGCATTCTTTGGTATAAAACCTTAATTTTGATATGAGGAGAATATACTACTAATCTTTCTTCCTTTACCATGATAAATGATATTTTACCCCTATGTATATCAAATTGCAAATAAAAGCAGTCAACTCTTTGCACTCAGGAAAATGACATAATATTCAATAATTAATAATGCAATAATTTATTTTCAGCTAAAACTCCTAAAATTTATCCTGAAAACAATGAACTGTTATGCTTATTTTATTTGTACTTTCGTTTTGTTTGAATTTAGAAAAACTTTAAAGATAAACCAGTGTCCAAGAATCTCGAAAAAGTGACTTATTTTCTTTCTGTGCTACTTAATTTTGTTGTTCACATAAATTTATATTGTCTTGAGTATCTAAATACTGTTCAGAAATTAAAACCTGAAAAGCAATCTGAAGTGAAGCTACATAATTTTCATTCAATAAAAATTGCGAAGTCCCTCAAATAAAATGACAAAAATATATGAAAGGGGAAAATATTAAAGTTAGAAATAATATTCACCTAAAAATTTCACTATAGCTTTCCATCATTTTGGGTCAGAGGAAAACCAAAAAACAAACAAACAAACAAAAAAAAACCAAAAAAAAAAAAAAAAAAAAAAAAAAAAAAAAAAAAAAAAAAAAAAAAAAAAAAAAAAAAAAAAAAAAAAAAAAAAAAAACAAACCAAAAAAAGAAAAAGATAAAAATTAACTTGTATTCAGTAAAACTTTAAAAAAAAATCTAATGAGAAAAATCTTACTTTTTTTCCTCCATAATCCATAAAAATGCTGCATCAAAAGAATTGAGATGGAAATTAAACTATACTAATTTTATTTTAAAAAGTTTGCTTTTTTAACATGAGAGAATTTCTACAACATGCTATTATAATTTGGAAATCAGATTGTATTTATTGCTATATTTATAGAGTCATCATGAATATAACTTTATAAATGAGGACTTTTCTTATTTAACACAAGAAAAAACTGAGTCTCAGTGATTACATGAATTTCTTAAATTCAAATAAAAAATATTCAGATAGGTTCAGAACCCAAATCACCAGATACCTGATTATCCCTTTCTACTATAGGTGTAAGTAGGCTAATTCAGCATTAATTAATTAATTTCATGTGAGAATATATATATTTTCTTTTGAATTCTGATAATGTGGGAAAACGGCTCAAGTTCTGTTGAATGCATGAAACAGAGTTCACAAGTACTTTTCTTCCCACACACTACCTCTGACCAATGGCTAGAGGCCACCTAGATATGTTAAGGTTCTGAAACTGTGCCTTGGTTAGATAATCAGTAGGCATGATTGCATCAGGTAGATTGATGCCATATGTTCACATACTTTAAATCCTTGAACTCTGTTTTTCTTGAGTTTTTATGTTACCCAGAAACCATCCAAATTAGAAATCACTTTTATTATAAAATGAAATAAATTAAAATGAGAAACAGTCTAATGGGACTTTAGATTTTATGATAATTAGTACTTGTATAGAGCTATTGAATCAACTGATGACTAACTAACATAATAAACTCTGTATATACCTGATAAATCTATCTAATGCATATAATTAAACAATCTTTGAAATGGGTTCTTACCACATTTCACAATTAGAAACGTGTTATTACATTATTTTACTTCTCCATGATTTTTTAGGAATTTAGATAAAATAATAAAAAAGATTCAACGGGGACTTGAATCTAAACTTAGTGGACTCTAATATTCCTCTTTCCTGATTATCCAAAATTAAACAAATTCACGTTAGAGACAATAAAGCACACAAGTGGTAAGAATGCAAATTCTAGAGCTAGATTTGAATTCTATCTCTGTCACCAGTCTGTGAACACAGACACATTACTCAGGCTCATTTTATCTAAGTTCCTCTAATTATTATTATTATTAATAACATCTATAAAAGGACACATTGTGAGGATTTAATAAGATGGTATGATAACTGGAAAACCCTTAGACTAATACTTGGCATATACAAAGCATTCAATATTAGTTATTATGTAAAGAAGATAACATTTTGTCTGTGGTACTCTAATAGTTAGAGCTTTTATTTAATTATTATAATTATTATTAGTATTTCTATCTAAAAGTTAAAGAAACATGGGAGGGACATGTTTTATAATCTAAAATATTACTATCAAGGTGATGAAAAATAAAATAATGGAGATTTCATGATGTCATTATCATAGAATATACTTATCTAATTTAGATAAATTGATCTAAATTAGATATATATCTAATATATTTAAATTATTCATATTCAAAATGAATTTTTAAAAATCACAAATATATGGTCACAGAAGGAGATGTGACTTTGGAAAACACACAATGCAATATGTAGATATTGTATTATAGAACTGTACACTTAAAATCTATATAATTTTATTAACCCGTGGAGGATGCAGTAAAACAAATTACAGCCTAGGTCATATGTAGCTGAGAAATACATTTATTACTAACGTGTGCTGAAATGTAAAAAGAAATTAAAAACACTGCAAATATAATAAAATACATAATTTTTATTTATTTTCAGTTACAACCTAGAAATTATTAAACAAATATATAACAATATTTAAGAAAAGAGTTTGTTTTAATCTCTCAGATCAGCTGTGATCTGTGCAGGGTTCCAATGTCACCCCATAGACATAATAAAAAAATTAGAAAAACAAAGTAAATTTAATAATTATACTTCCGAATATTATTTCTGTAAAAACAAGCAATTTCTTTATGTTCTAGTTGCAGTATAATGAATTGAGGTATTAAGCATTTAATCTGTGATAAAAAATTAAACCAAAAAGCACTTAATACTCATATACCACAAATGCAATGAATTTTTTATATAAATATATAAATATATTCCATTTTATCTTTATTCTTAGACATTAAATACCATGATGGTAGTGACCAGATTGCTCATGTTCTTTGCACTATCTCCACAGCTTAGTGACACAGACACTCAGTAAATAGCTCTTGACTGAATATATATCCATATTGTAAGAGCTTTCTTCCATTCAACAGCTCTTTATTAAAACCTCTGATGAATTTACTAATCCGTGTTACCATGGGCTAATATTTTTTCAGAATATTGTACAGAAAATATACTTATGATAATAATCATTGCTTATATTTATCAGGCACTTACATGCCAGACTTTTTTTAGTAGATTAAATGTATTCTTTAATTTAATCTCTACCACAAAGCTATGAAATACTTTATTTCCATTTGCCTGATAAGGAAAATCAAAGCATAGGTAGGTTAATTGTATTGCCCAAAGGTGCTAAATTACTAAATGATAAAAGACATTCAAACTCAGTATCCTTCCTGTGTCTGCCCTATACTATTGCAAAGAGTTATAATTACTAAAAAAGGAGGCACTAACTCTGCCTGGAGGCAACTCTAAAAAATTATATACAAATATTTCTATAGCTTATTGTTGTTAAGTTACAAGGGTATCATGTTATGCTTCTAAAAAAGTAAGGTAAAATATTTTTAAAAACAGAAAAGATTGCTTTACATTACTATTTTATTAGAAGACCATCATGTAACATGATTACTAAAAATAATGTTAATGTTAATTATATTCATATTAATCATGCCGTTATAACAGATAAATGTACTGAGCTACAAATTAAGGGTACAATAAAAAATAAGTAAATAAAATTGTATTTTATTTTTTCATTATTTATACAACTTAATTTTCAATAACCTGTTCTATATCTCTTTAAGTATGATTTATAATGATACATTATTATTTTGTTGTATTAATTAAGATGTCATACAAATAATATCAAATTGTTATTTGATATTAAGTATCAAATAGGGTAAGTATCTTAGACAGGACATGAATAAGCTTTGATTTAGTGAGAGAAAAATGTTATCTATCTCATATGGTTGTTTGAGGGCTAAATAGTAAATAATCTGGAATTAAGAATGGTGCATATGTCTATTTTCACCGTTGGAATTTGAGGCAAAGTCTGTCAAAGTCACATTTCTGTGTTACTGTCCAAGCAGTCTTGATACTAGGTACTCTTCTTAAGTAAATAAAGAAATTTATTTTTCCTATAAGTAATACAAAAATAAAACCAACAGATTCACTACAATTACAATATGTAGAAAAACAAGATACATGAAGTGTGTATATTTGCTGGATTATATCCACTATAATTATTAACTCTCAATACTTAAGAATTTCAAATATTAATATATATTAGTTATAGTGCTTTATGCCACTCCATATTATTTCTAAAAATAAGTATATTAATTTTTTATGACAAGAAGTATAAATACCATTATGCTATTAGTATATACTTGATAAAAGTTTTTTATTTAAATTTGAATTGGAAATTAAATTCTCTTTGTTTTAGGTTAATAGGAGATTTATAGAGAAAGCTAGATTTATCCTTCCAGATTTATCTAAGTATAGCATCTTAATCTGATTTTCCAGTACATCGTATTTAGTTCCTGATCCCAAGTTAATTTTATGTATTATTAACAATTTATTTTATTTAGCATTCTTGTTTCCCTTGGTAACAATATGTGGTAGAGAACTTCTTTCATATACATGTGAATTTCTTTTTTATTCACATTCAAAACATATATTCCAGGATACAAGAGAGGATTAAAAGCATTTAGACTGCTGCAAATGCCTTAGCTTTTTGGTTAACTGTAGAGATGTACATTAGAACTTTCTATCTCTGACATAACCTATTTTATTTTAACTATTAAATAAATTGGGAATTTTAGATCTGTTAGATTTTGTAAAGCTGTTCTATCTACTTTGTACAGCATGTTATGTGATTCAGGAATTTTCTACCCAACAATATGAATTCATACACATTTTCAATGTTCACACACACACACACACACACACACACTGTTTATTTACTCATCTTTTATCTCACATTGCCAAAGTTACCAGTTTGGGGACTGCAAATATAGTCAATTCTCTTTATTCATGTTAGTTATGTTCTATTAAGTTGTTATAACCACTTAATCAGCAAATACAGAACCATTTGCTCCTAGGGGAAATACAAGTTTCGGTTCCTGGGAGCCTATGGTTAAAACATTTTTGTCACCTGATCAACATATAACCTGGTTTTATGTGTGTTTTCATTTAAAGATGCCTTAACATTTAAGGGATTGAAATTCATGGTCTCAAAATGAGTTAAGGACTCATTAACTCACTGAACTGACAGCCAATAGCACTATAACTCATATCTTAGTGAAATTTATCTAACAAGTGTATTTCCTTCCTAAGACATATCCCAGCCTTTGTACAGAGGAACACTAGTCAGCATTTCAGCACTATTGCATGGAGGCCACTTTAAACCGTGAAATCATAAACAAAACTTTAAAAAAATGAAAAACATGGCCATAAATAGATGGCAAAAATGACAGTTGTTTACAGTAGGTTTATAATATGAGCTGAAATAAATGACAGAGCCTTGCCATGTTTGACCTCACCTAGGAACATGTGTGTTGGTTGAATAAAATTTTCTGCTGCTCTGTGAGTGTACACAAATGACCATGAGGTGCCCTGATTTGATTTTGGGTTTGCAAATAAATTACAGTAAATTTGCAAATATGGACTCCACAGATAATAAGAATTAACTGTATGTTGTCAAACTTTCCATGTTGGGTCATCCAACCAAAAAATGTTTTCTAATTGACTAAGAAGTGATTAGAACAGATTTTAAATAATTTATTCAGTAAATTAACTAAAATTTATTAAAGAAATACACTGGAGTAAAAGGTTTATAATGCTCTTCTTATTGAAACAACCTGAGCTCCATTAGGAAAAGAGATACTTCTATGTCACAACTACTACTCATCTTTTAAGTCAATGATACAGTCATGGCACCATTAATAATTTCTGAATGAATACAGCACATTTTAATGTAATATTACATCAGTTTATATTTTAATAATTCAGACAGATTTTGCAAATAGTCAAATAGGCATCATCTTTTACTTATATTATTTCAAAATAACATAGAATAATACTATTGGCTCTAAGAAAATAAAATATTTTTGCTCTTAATTTAGAAGATTTAAACATTAATTTTAAATATAGAAAAAATACATTAAGATGAGAGAAAACATTTTTAATTTGGTATAAAGTTCTATTCATATATAATAATAAAATATAATATTTCCTTTAAACAAAATTGCTAAGTAAACATTCCATTAATCTAAAAGCAACCCTAAAATTGCTTCTTGACCTTTTGGCTAAGATTAAGTGTAAAGCAACCCTAAATTTTAGACTTTTGATATATGTTTCAAAAACTAAGTATTAATACCTAACACTTTCAGTGTTGTTTCAAATTATTGTTGGCATAGAACTATATGTTATAAAAACTAAATCCAAAATGGGTGTAAATTAATACGTTATGCAAATTAAATACAACTTTCAAAACAAGAAATCCAAATATTAATTATTTAATACCCTATTAATATTGTTACCAGTATTTGTCTTAAAGTGCTCCCTTAAAACTTTAAATTCCACTTTTACAATGAGATGAATTACAAGTTATCATAAAAAGTGCTTTATCCCATTCAATAAAATCAAAATGATTTTATCTGTCCATTGTCTGTTTTCAATAACCTGAACTAATGACCCTACTTCCAGTCTTTTGCTCTCTCATCTATCAATTACTTTCTAAAATATAATTCTGACTAGATGCTTGAAACAATTCCCAACCAATGCAATAAATCTCAGACTACTGCCAGTCTTAAAAATCCCTTTATGATCATGTCCTTGTGTAGTTCTTAAGCTTCTTCTCTTGCTATGTTTCCTCTACATATTATACCCAAACTATAATGCAATAACTTTAATTCACCCCAAAGCATGCTGTTTTATGCCTTCATGGCTTTCATCTTTATCTTAGAATTCCTTCTCCTTTAGGCTGCCTAAAGAACTCTTACTTACTTAAAAATCAACTGAAGCGTTGCCTTTTCGCTGAAGTTTTGCCTGACTGCCTTGAGAAATATGTTGTTCATTTTTCATGTTAGAATTCTTCACATCCATTTGTTGTTGCCTTTATCACATAGGAGTAGGTTTCCCAAAGACTTAGAGTGCTGTTATTTATTAATAGTCTTTATTTTGTATCATTTATTTTATAACTCAAATACTAGCACAGTGCTAGTGCTCATCACAAAATAGATGATCAATAAATGTGCACTGAATGTCAAATTGAAATTAATATTGTCCATTCCACATTTTGGGTCAATCTGGTTTAATACAGAATATAACAGTGGTATAATGATTCTTCACTCAATGAAGATTTATTAGTAAAAAGAGAAAATAGAGAAATATTTTCATCATGCATATTAGCAAAACTCACCTTAAAAGGATTAAAAGTACTAAGCATTTAATAAGAAGCTCATCAACTGTCACTAACAATGATCTCAAGCTTTACTTTTTATTTCAGATTTAAATGCCATCTACTTTAAAAGACCTCAAGTATTATGTAAGAGTATAAATTAAATGCAAACAAGTATAGGACAAATAGCTAAAAGATGGTTTTATGAGCTGGGCACTCTTTTAAGTACTTTAGCTGGATTAACTAATTTAATCCTCATGGTATGAAATGGTATAGGTGTTATTTTTCTCCATCACCACTACAAATAAACTGAAGACACAAGGACAAAAAACAAAAACAAACAAACACTTGTCCAAAATTACTCAGCCGATGTCTGCAAGAGCCAGAGTCTCATCGAGGGGTCCCAATCCAGAACTCGATGAACCCTCTGCCTCAGGGTCAGAGAAAGATGCAGTAGATGTCACTAGACTCTTGCAAGAAACTAACAGCTAGAAATTAGCATTAAATCACAGTCTATTTTTTCTTTGACCCATTGCAAATACATATAATTTTTTATTATTGAGATCATTTCTGGACCAAGTACTTTACATATTATTCTATAAAGCAATTTCTAAAAGATAGCATTTTAGTATATGACCATGCAGTAGTATCTTAACAAATACTATGTGTTGACTAGCTAAGAGAGGGGGTGTTTTATGTCATTTTTCAGAAAAAAAGAGCAAATTTAGGTAACTTGTTCATTGTCAAATAGAAAGTAACTGTAGCAGGATGGAAATTCATATGTTCCCAAGATACAATGCCTTATTTAATGTAAAAGTACAAATTAAACTGACTTTCAGTGAATATACTTTTGCAGATAATTAAGATCAGATGCCACAAATGCTTTGAGTTTTGATGTTCTAATTTCCTATAAGGAATACAGTCTGAGAAGAATAAATGAAGAGCACACTTATTAAACACTCAAATATCCATTCATTCATTCATCCACTCATTCATCGATTCAACAGTGTTTATTTCACCCTTTATATTAGATGCTTTTTTAAAGTTCCAGCCATACTGCAACAAACAAATCAAACAAAATTCCTCACCTCATGAGTTTATTTTCTACATCCAATAGTAAACAAATATATAAAAATAGAGTATGTCAAATGGTGATAAACACTAGTCAGAAAAACCTAATTCGTATGGTGACCCTTGAATAGATACCAGAAGTGAGGAAGCAAGCAATGTGGATGGCTAAGGGAACAATGCTTGAAGATTAAGCAATATGTGCAAAGGTCCTGAGGCAGGAGCATGCTTGCTATAAAACATGCATAATCCATTCTTTATTTTATTAGAGAGTGTGTGTGTATGTGTGTGTGTGTGTGTATGTGTGTGTGTGTGTGTGTGTGTGTGTGTGTGTGTGTATTTTTTTTAAGGGGGTCAGTGATTCCCTGGCTGAGAATTGAACCCAGGCCACGGTATTGGGAGCAACAAAGCCTAGCCACTACACCACCAGGTAACACCGTATTTTATTCTATATTTTGTCAACATATCTTTTAGAAAGTTTGCCTTGATTGCTACTTCATAATTATTTTTACATGTCCAGATTCACTGTGATGAATATTCTTATGATGGGTCCTGCCATCCTTACAAGGTAAATATAGCATGAACTCTGTAACTTCACACATATTTACTGATAGATAATTAAAGGTTTAATATTAGTAAGACATTATGAGGTCTACAAAAGAAATGTGAAGCTGAGTTCTTCACAAAAGAAGTTTACATGCCAACATGTGAAATATAAGATAGATATATGAAACAATTGGATAATAATTGATGATCAAACTTTAAATTAGATGAGTTTAAATAGGAAGAAAGGGAGAAGAAATGTAGTTGCAAGCAAAGGAGAAGAGGTTAAAAAAGAAAAGAAAAATATACCATATTGCCTAAAAATAAGTCATTTTTATGCTGACATATGATTCCTTTTTGTTAAAAATGTTCCAAATCTTCTATCTAATATTTGGGAGGTCTGTATTGATATCAGAGATGACAAAAACTTGCCTTCTACTACTTGTAATGGTTAATTTAATGTGTCGACTTGGCTAGGCTATGGTGACCAGTTTGGTAACCACAGTTTGGTAAAACACCAGTCTAGATTTTCTGTGAAGGTACTTTACAGATATAATCAACCTTTAAATCAGTAGAGTTTAAGTATAGCAAATTATCCTCCCTAATGTGAGTGGGCTTCATCCAATCAGCTGAAGGCATTAACAGCAAATACTAAGGCAGCAGTTTTCAACCTGTGCGTCGCGACCCCTTTGGGGGTCGAATGACCGTTTCACAGGGGTCGCCCAAGGTCATCGGAAAACACATATCAGATATTTACATTATGATTCATAACAGCAGCAAAATTACAGTTATGAACGGAAATAATTTTATAGGGGTCCCCACAACATGAGGAACTGTGTTAAAGGGTCACAGCATTAGGAAGATTGAGAACCACTGTACTAAGGTTTTCCAAAGAAGAAAGTAATTCTCCTTAAGACGGCAATATAGAAACCTCGCCTGAGTCTCCAGTCTGCCGGCATACATTACAAATTTCTGCCAACCCTCATAGTCCCATGAGACAGTGACTTCAAATAAATCAAGTTTGTTCTTCCTATTTTTCCTCCCTCTTCCAATGGATAAATAGTTGGATGGGTGGATAGATAGACAGACAGACAGAGGTTAGATATAGATGATGACAGATAGATGATGGATAGATAGGTGGATAGATAGATAGATAGATAGATAGATAGAAAGACTATACACATGTATAGAGGATATACACATGCATCCTGTTGATTATATTTTCACATTTTTCTCTAATTAGTAAGAAGAAAATAATTTTTAAATGTTAAAGTATACATGCCTATTGTGACATTCAGACAACAGACAAATGATAACTTGTTAGAAAAAAATATTTCAGAAATGCCACTGCTATTTGTTTAATTGGGGACAATACAATAGAAATCCATACTTTCAAACAATAAATAATAAAATCTAAAAGAAATACTTTCAAAATGCCAATGATGACTATTTACTTTCTTGTCACTGTATCTAAAGATACAGCATATACAGCATAAAATAGTCTTTAATAATCTCAGAATCCTATAACACCTTTATAAATTAGAGAGCTTTAATAAAAGGATAATACGTTTATCTATGAAATAAATTTCTTTTGTCCATTTTTATCAGAACCTTTACATTGATTACATATGCTCTTTTTGACATAATTAATTGAAGTCTCAGACACTGAAATACATTGAAAGCAATATGGAAACCAAGAAGAACGTGATTTCCCTGCCAGCAGCAATATGCAGTAGGGCCGTATCTATACAGCCTAAACAGCTCACCCCCACTGGGAAACAGCAACTTCCCCGTTATGGAGATGGCATTATTTTTCAAGATGATCTGCTCCATGTACTGCTTCTCAGCATGCTATCCATAACTCTTCAGATAAATTGAAGGGACTAAAAGATTTATGAACTCATGAATTCTTTTCTTGGAGGAAACCCCAGCTGAATTCACCAGAGGATTTCTTATGCCTATGTGAGGGTCCTTTGGCAAAACAGAAAATATATGGGAAGAGTGATGCGACATTAAAAATGACTCCTTTTTTTTTTTCTAGAAATTCTCTTGTGAATGTGTATAAGAAAGAGTAGCCTAGGACCATATTAAATCTTGCTAGGTTTTAGTATCTCTTAAAAGGGGGCATATTATATATTGCTAACCACTGTACCTTTTCTAGTTTTACATTGATTTTTTTTGAAGCAAGCTATTATTTTAAACAAAAGCTTTGCACATTATGTAGGTCTTATTCTTCCTATGAATTATTTTTGTCATAAAGATTAGATTAGGAATCTATTAATAGATAATAACTGCAAAATATTTACTTCAAAAAATACAAGGGCTGTCCAGAAAAAATGGAGTTATTGTCAGTATAACAAAAATGGTTAATATGGCTGAATGCTTTCTGGACATCCCTTGTATTTATTTTTAAAAAAGCACAAAAAATAAAGGAATAATAAAAATACACTTTTTTTTGGTGACATTACTACATCCTTATAATGAAACATTATTCTTAAAATATTTCTTCAAAATAAATTTCCTTTGTACTAAAGAATACAATCTAGCTAAACTTACTAAATTACTTCCCCCAAAAATAACTGATCAGAAGAAAGAGTTTTATTTAGAATATTTTCAGAACATTATTTTGTAAATATCATGGTATTTTGACTGTACACTTGGCTAAGTATAAAAACCACATTTTCTCATTAGCCACACATTATTTGAATCTCTGAGAGCATCCATTTGTGAATTTTTACATAAAAATATGTGCCATCTATCCTGTTAGTGTTTTGTCTAAGGAAGCCAGTGAATTTATTCAAGAATTCCATTACCACTGTAGTATTTTGTCAAGTTCCTCTCAGGACTCAAAATCCATTTTGAATATTAGTGTACCATACCCTAGAGCCATGACTTGGGTTTGATAAGCTCCAGCCTCACTTAGTGATTCCAGTACATGCCCATAACACATTGTTGATTTCTCTTCTTCCATAACCAAGTTCTGTCACTTTACAATTTCTATGCAGAATGAACCCTATAATTTAAATAATATTAACTTACCTTTTAAAAAATTAGTGAGGAATGTGTGTTTTTGTGTTTCTGTGTTTGTGTGTAATGGATGTGTGTGTGTGTGTGTGAGAGAGAGAGATAAATATTTTAATAATGTTTCCTTGGGCACTCCAAATTAAACAGGATGAGAGCTTATTTGGGGGTATACAGATAAAGTTCCCTAAATATAGTCTATAATCTGTATTACATAGTATATACCTCATTTCCTCCAGTTCAGGCCTCTCATGATAAATGGTCACATTTGGGGCATAGTTTTCTGATTTTAGAATTCGATTAAATTGCTAAGGAACAATAAATTGGTAGTTCCCACCAAAGAGAGGTATACATTTGCAATTTGTTGTTGTTGCTGTTGTTGTTGCTGCTGCTGTAGTGCTTGTTTCTTGTTTTAATTAAAATATTTTTTAATTTATTTCTTACCTGAAACAATAGTTTGGCAAGCATAGACACTGGGGAGGTTTCAATGGCTCTTACAGGCCTGACGACATAGACATTTTTCAAATGATCTGAAATGTAGGTTTAGAATTTATACTGAATTTGTTGGATAGCGTTTTGTTTTGTTTTGTTGTGTTGTGTTGTGTTTAAGATACTGGGATATAATTCTCAACTGCCTCATTCATCATCTTTTCCTCATTGTCAACAAATAATCTCTAATAGTCCCATTTTCATTCTATCTCTCTTGAAAATACTAGAAGAATTGAAAAGTTACGTTAGGATGCTTTGGGGACTCTCGAGGAAATCCTTCCATCTCATTAGGCTGGATGCCCAGAAGTTTAGGAAGGAAAGTCATACAATAAATTTCAGACCAAGTAATAGAATCAGAATACTTTTATGGAGTGACAATAAGAAAGACTGGAAAGTGGTTAAATAATAAACCAACACTCATCCTCTTACCAACACATTACTTTTTCTGCCATATCTTGGGATGTAGCCAAGCACAGCTCTTTTCTATTCAACTATAGAAGAATGCATGCAGACACGAAAAGTAACATAGTAAGAAGTGGTATACAGGAATAAATAAGTGTTCATACTGGAAGAAATGAATATTAGAACATTGTGTTACTGATACTAATGAAAATGAGATATCTATAACAGATTTCAAAGTCATTCCTAACTGAAAAAATATATAAGAAATAAGGTACATGAAAAAATTAATCATATGTCTTTAGTGGAATCAGGAGAAATATAATTTGGATACCATGATACTGGCAATAGACTCAATACCAACTAAACATAATGAACATGTACTAAATACAGAATATTGAATTGAAAATTTCAGGAAATTGTAATGTCTTTGATATGTTTTTGGAAGAAAAATTAATTGGCAGAAACACTAGATGAAGATGAGATGAAATGTAAAATTAATTCAGTATGAAAGCCTTTAATGACAAAATTTTTTAAATGGCATCATTTTACAGATAAAAAATTGAAACCTAAAGTGATTATAAATGAATTTCCCTGGGCCAAACAAATAAATTTTCAGAGGAAGAATTAGATAGCATTCTTTAAAACAATCAAGACTAACCTATGTTTTCACTTAACTCAAATTGTAGACATATCCCAAATTTGACCTCAAATCCCATTCACTTCTAGCTTTGTATGTATGACAATTAAGATTGTGAACTTGCAATTGTGCACTTACATTGACAACATTGCTCAAACAACTCTGTAAGTTTTCATAACATTGGTATATCTGTGTCTCATAACTGTGTACATGTCAACATGTGGTGGTGTCTTGCTGAGTGGCATTCATTATTGTAGTTGCATGTTTTTGTGTGCAGTGGTGAGAATGTCAGAGCATGAATTAGAGCAACAAACACACATTAAATTTCTTGTTAAACTTGGCATAAGTAGAAGTGAAATCAGGGACATGTTAGTCCAAATTTATAGGGATAATGCCATGAAGAAAATCGCAGTGTACAAATAGGTTAAATGTTTTATGGAGGGGAGAGAGCTTCTTTGATAGAGATGTCAAGGTGACCAGTAATGAGCAGAACTGAAAAAAACATTACAAAAATGTATCTAAATGTGCATCAAAATAATTGGCTGACTGTGAGAATCATAGAAGACCAAGTAGACATCAATAGAGAAACAGATAAGAAAATCTTAACTGAAAATCTTGGCATGAGAAAGGTGTGTACAAAAATGGTCCTTAAGGAGCTCACTGATGAACAAAGCAAAGTACCTTTCGGAGAGGCAAGACAATGTCTTGGGCGGTCTTATCACTGGTGATGAAACATGAATATACTAATATGACTGTGAAGCAATGTGTCGAAGTGCACAATGGAAGGCAGCCAATTCTCCACAAACAAAAAAAGTTCCACCAGTCTAAATGAAGAGTCAAAACAATGTTGCCATCCTTTTTTGAAATCAGAGAGATTGTTCATTAAGAATTTTGTACCAACTGCACAAACAGTCAACCAAGTTTACTATTTGGAAGTGCTGAAAAGGGTGTGTGAAAAAGTTAGATAAAACCAACCTGAACTTTTCACCATCAATTTATAGCTCTTGCATTACGTCAATGCACCAGCTTACCCAGCACTGTCTGTGAGGGAGTTTTTAGCCAGTAAACAAATAACTGTATTGAAACACCCTCGATATGCACCTGATCTGCCCCCCAGTAACTTTTATTTTTTTACCTGAAGAGAAAGGAAATATTGAAAGGAAGACATTTTGATGACATTCAGGACATCAATGATAATAGGATGACAACTCTGATGGCCATTGTAGAAAGAGTTCCAAAATTGCTTTGAAGGGTGGACTAGATACTGTCATCTATGGATAGCTTCCCAAGGGGTGTACTTTGAAGGTGACTGTAGTGATATTCAGCAATGAGGTATGTAGCGCCTTTTCTAGGATGAGTTCACAAACTTAATTGTCAGATTTCGTTTACTTCTTTTATCTGAATTTAAGTATCATGTATTTTCTTTAGAAAGCACTTGACATGTAGTAGACTGATGAAGTCTTTAATGAATGTGTTTCTTAATCAAATATTCTTCTAATGGATGGCAACTTTATAACTTTCCCTTAATACCTAGTAGAACTATGTATTTAGGAGGCACTAAAAAATACCTGCAGCTTGAAAGAAATGAATGTAGAAGAAATACTTTTGTCTTTCAAGCCATCAAAGTTCTGAATGCTTTTGTGTTTTCAAAAATGATACCTTGACTCTCACTTCATATATACATTAAGAAAAAGCATTTTATTTAACATGTGATTTAACCTGTTTCAATAGCCAGTAAAATGTTGATGCATTTTGTATAAAGTGCTTTGTTTTATTTTTTCCATTGAACTTTATTTGGTCTTTCTTTAATTTTTATTTCTAGTAATTTTTCCAGAAATTTTATGGACATTCTTATTTCTTCAGGTGTCCCCTTAGAAGACTTGCATACACAACTCTACAGATGCAGTAAAATGCATATACTTCTATTTCCATCCTAATAAATTTTTATTTTTTATGTTATTTTCTCATTATCCACATTGTTTTCTATTTTCTCAAATGCTCTGACAGTCTTTCATTATGTCTGGCCATTTTACTTATGGTTCATCACAATTAGTAGTCACTGAAATGAAGTTGAAGCATTATGAAAAATAAACCTGTGATCAGGTCCATTTATGTCTAGGAAATACAGGTAAATTAAGTGCTCCCCTTGTGTACTAATCTAACATGCATATTATTATTGTAGAATTTTATTTACTGTTGGAGTAATTAACTTATAAATGAATAAAATGGTATAAATGGTAATTTCATCAAATTAATAAAAGCAATTATTTTATTTGTAGCAAAATGAAATGATAGTTAAAGGGTTTGTACATAGTAGGTGCTAAATTGATATTTATTAAAAGAATGAATAAATGAATGTCCAGAGAAAAATAAAAACATCAAGACATCATTTTAACTTGCTGTAGATATTAATGTACTCTGATTCATGTATGGTACTTAAAATGTGCTCATTTAAAAATGTCCATTCTAATTCATCCAAAATATATATTAATTTTAAAACATTAAGCTTCCATGGAAATGCAGTGAATATTTTTTTTTCTCCAAACTAAATAATAACTTAAAATTATTTTGAAGGGCAATCTAGAAATGTATATGTCAGGTTTTATATAGTGATTAACACATTCAATAAAAATAACAGAAATTGGAACCCAATCACTGGAAAATATATTTTATAGAATAATGCACAGTATCTATTTTGTTTATACCTAAATTAACATCAAAACATTAAGTCGTAGTAGCTTGCCAGTTTAAGTTAACATTTGAGCATGAAGTGCACATAGTGAATACATTTTCACCTTTTCAACTAAAGAATGTTTACCAGATGATCATTAATATCTGCTAAGTGCTCTTCAGACTAACATGACATCATCAAGAAATACCACAAAAGTGTTGACACAATGCTCATTCAGTTGGAGATTCCAAATACGTCTGTTTTCACTGTCATTTACTGTAAATTTTAACTCTGCACCAGCTGGCTGGATCATTTCCTTTACCCTAGTCTCAACAGAGGAGAATAAGAATGTGCTTTTTGACTGTTTGTTTATAGAGATCATCCAGTTTGATGAGGAGGTATAAAATACACATTTAAAATTAAAACTGAATTGTGAGTTATAATTACTTTAACCATGTAACTTCATTACTTTATCCACATCAAAAATAATTTGTTTCCTAACATCTATTTCATTATTGCAGTTCACAGAAGGACAATAAAAATGAATTAAAATTTATATAAAAAGTAGAATATATCATATATTCTGCACATAAACAAAATTAGAGTTTTATTTACTGATTTTAATCAAAGTTTATCTGATTAGATAAATAATACAGTTTAATTATGAATTTTGAATCCATATTTAAAAATTTATATAACAAAAATAGACTGTATATATAAATCTATGTATTGGAATAGTTGATAAACACATTCTAGAGTAAACCAAACCCTGACTTAAACCCAAGTCAAGATCTGTGATTTAACTGCTTCACCTGTATTTTCTTAAGCCAAACAGATAAAAATAGCTCATGAAAACATTTCTAAACTTACAAGATTGGGTAAGTATTGAATGAAACAGTAAGTACATGTGTAAGTTGATTTACATAGTTCATGGGAAATAGTAAACATTTGATAAAGGGTAAGTGTTATAATTATTGTTTTTATAGAAATATTAACATAAATATACATATATAATATAATATTGATCTAGGTCCTATATATACCTATCTTCCATATATTTTGAGATTTATCTATATTCCCATACTATTTTTTAGACAGAATTTTTCTATCAGGAATAAATAGAAGGTAAAAAGGGGAAGGCAACTTGATAGCTACCTTTACAAAATATCTACTGAAATATATCTTTCTTACTCTACTGAAGTATTTCCTTCTTACTTTTCTGGTAGAGCACATCTGTTTTGTTCCCTATTTCATGTTCCTACTCCAGAGATGTTAATCTGAGGCTACAATGATTGCCTAATCATTCTTCATTCAAAAATCAAAACATGTGAAGACTAGATATATTAAATTCATAGACTGCAAATCCAAATGTTACATATTTAAGAATAATTTTCTCAGATAAATCATTGAATTCTTTTTGCAGAGAAAGCACATTTTAAATTTTCTATTTAAAGAAAGTTTATTTTTGTCATTGTTTCATCATAAAGATGATGTAAAAAGCTTAATGGATCCTGAGTTACTGGATGGTAATAAGCCACAAACAGATACTCCCTAATACTCACAATCCTTTCCAAATCTTCATTCATGCACCTTTTCTTAACCTGGGGTCCATGACTCAGTGGTTCTCAACCAGGGGGGACTTTGCCTACCAGGGGATATTTAACAATAAGTGGAGACCTTTTTGTCTGTCATACCTCATTGGGTAAAGTGCTACTGACCAAGTGGATAGAGGCCAAGGACACTGCTAAAACTTCTCAACACAAAGGACTGCCTCTCCAATGAAGAATTAACCAGGCCAAAACTTGAACAGTGCCAAGACTGAGCAAATCTAGAAAGAGCTTTTAGAGGTGTAGGATAACCATGTATGTGTGTCTGAACATTTGCTGAACTCCCCACACCCAGGGCCTTTGGTTTCATTAACATTATCAAGAATAAGTATGGCCCCAAAAGAAAGAATGGATAAATTATACATAAATATTATAACTTAAGCATTTATTAAATAAAGTTAGCTATTACCCTGAAGCCCATAAGGTATTATGACTAAATTATTATATGTAAAAAAAGTTTGTAGCACCTGGTGCAAATACACAGAAAGTAGGTTCTTAGTTATTTGGGAACTCTACTTAAACTTTTTAAAAAAGATAATGAGTACTGAGAAAATAGCTTATATTTGGAAATATCTAATATATTATATTATAAAAGCATTAATGTATTTTTGTTCATTAGAATCCATCTATCACTTTTTTAGTTTTATGAGGAAAATAGATTAAGATCCACTTTAAGTTGTTTACTAATAGTTACATGACTGTGCTTATTTTACTTTTTTCATAATTCTCCCTTCCTTGAGATTTTCTGAGAATTGCAAGGAAAAATAAATTGTGGAAGTTCTTTAAAAAGTGCATCTCAGTATACAATATACTAATACTAAGAACTTTATTATTCCATATTTTAATATTTTTTTTGTTTTCTGGTTTTGTATTATGTGATCTGAACTATGACAAGCTCAAATAAATGGTTTTATGACTAGGCTTAAACAAGCTAAGTATGCAGTAAAAGGACAGTTTTATCTCATCTCTAATGAGAGGAGAAAGATTTGCTATTTTATTACATTCCACAGCAATATAGTGTCATTGTCCAACATATCAAACCTATTACAGAAAGGGAGGTTATACATAGAAAGAATACATCTCATTATATCCTTCTAAAGGATCTCATGTCTATTTAATGGACCCTTATAAGAGCAAGGACATGGATAAGCCTAATCAATGTTCTCTGACAATAATGAGGTACAAATAATACTACTACTCTTTGTAGTTCTGTCAGGCCAAATTGCAATGCAGGCAAAGTTTATCTTTTGTTACTGCTCACCTCTTTTATTGTTCTCATTCCTCAGTTCTCAGTAGCAATTCTTCCACTTTTTACAATAAGATATTTGTTTGTAGATTTGTTTCTTCTTTTCATTTAAAATGATTTTCTGAAATAATTAGCTACAATATGAAGTTAAAACAATAATAATAGCAATAATAACAAAAACCTATCAATTGTTTACACTTTATCCTGTACCATATTAAATGAATTATATATACTCTTTTGATTCTCACAGCAAATTCAGTGAAGTACAGATTCAACTCTTTATAGATAACAAAACTATGTCTTTGAGAGGTTAAGTGAACTGCCTAAATACCCACTAGCTAGAAAGTAAATGAATCCACATTGAGCTCTGACTTTGAAATATATGGGGTTAAAAACTACACTTTCCCCAAAGGGTATTTATGTAGTATAAAGACAAATTTCATCCTTGGTTTCACCCCAAATCAAGATTTGATTGTTGACTGATAAGTCCAATTGGTAAGAAATTATTTTTTAACATTAACTTTCTTGTTGGCAAACAGCATGTAATAATTTACTAATATTTACTATTTATTATACTATACACCAGATGCAGCTTTAAGTAAGTTTTATATAAGTGAATCCTCATAACAATGTTATAAAATATTCACTATTATTGTCCCCACTTTATAAATCAGGAAATATGCACAAGGACTAAGCAATTTGTTCAGTCATACTTAGATGGTAGCAAAGTTGTGACTCAAAACTAAGCAGTGTGATTCTAGAGATGACACTACGTACTACAATGATCCTCCATGACCCTATCAAGTACTCCTCAAGCTACCTCACTACAGTGAAATGCACTGTGGATGAAATATACATTATTAAATAGTAGCTCAAACTGAAAAATAATATTTTAGATGAAATCCAGTTGGAATTCAATACAACTTCATGCATGATTTGGTATTTCACATAGCCAACATTCTTAAAAGCTGAAATTTGGATGCATATGGGTAATTATTAATACATTCCTTTCTGATAAGTGAAAGAATTATAAAAACTAGTCTAGAAGCAAAATATAATTTTAAAAATTCTTGTGGATTTAAAAATATTAATTTTTTTTGAACTTTTTTTTATGTGTGTAGTTCCCTGGCTGGGAAACGAACCCAGGCCATAGCGTTGACAGTGTCAAAGCCTAGCTACTACACCAACAGGGAACTCCCCAAAATAATAAATTTTAAGCACAAGCTTAAAAATAAAATGTTTGACCATGTCAACCGAATCTTTCTGAGAGATTCAGAAAGATTCCAAGTTATAAACGTAACAGTATAATTGATATAATTAGATTAGAGCTTTTGTTTGTTTCATATAGTGAGAAGTATTTTAGAAGAATCACTAGTATGTATGTCATGAAAATACCAATTGAACATGTTTATTCAAGGAGGAAAAATCATGTTTTATGTTACATCAAAGTAAAAAAAGAATGCTCATAATTATTATAGTATGAACCTAAATAGATGGATATGAAAATATAAAGCCCTTTTTACTACAGTTTTACATATTTATATTTGTTTTCATTTAAGTTTATAACCAACTTGGAGATAATATTGTGATTTTGGCACTTAGCATGATGTGTTAAAAATACTCTCAAGTTGATCACATTTAAAAATAAAACTCAATAAGCAATCTTTCTAACGTATGTATGTTACTCAAATTATGTTATGCAGAACACTAATTTGAAAAGATACTTGTCAGGAAAAAAGTCCAAGATAAAATAGTTTTGATAAGACTGCATAATTGGTAAAATGAATACTAAATATGACAAATAGTGAGAAGCCCTGTAACTTAAAAAAAGTCTCACTAACAAATTTAGTTTTCTGTCAATAAAACCAATAGAAAGTTCTCCCAGGAAAACATACATAACACCAACAAATACATGAAAAAATGCTCAACTTCACTAGCTATGAGGAAATGCAAATTAAAGCCACAATGAGATACCACCTCACACCTGTTAGAATGGCTGTTATCAACAAGGTAAGTAATAAGTGTTGGAGAGGTTGTGGAGAAAAAGGAACCCTTATGGTGGTGGGAATGTAGACTGGTATAGCCACTATGGAAATCAATATGGAGGTTCCTTAAAAAATTAAGAATAGAATTACCATATGACACAGCAATCCTCTTCTGGGTACCTACACAAAGAAAATCTGAAAACATTTATTCTTAAAGATGTATGAGGACAGACAATTAAGTTCATGAACTCATCCTAGAAAAAGTGCCACATACCTCATTGCTGAATATCACTTTGGTCACCTTTGAAGTACTCCCCTTGGGAAGCTATGCACTAATGCCAGCACCTAGGCCACCCTTTAAAGTAATTTTCAAACTTTTCTTCTGAAATGACCACCAGATCTCTCATTGTAACCTTGTCCAGTGTTGTCAATGTAAGGGCACCGTGGCAAGTTCACAAACTCAATTGTCAGATTTTGGGGACAATGACAGCTCTGATGGCCATTCCAGAAAGACAGTTCCAAAACTGCTTTGAAGGATGGACTAGGTGCTGGCATCAGTGCATAGCTTCCTAAGGGAAGTGACCATAGTGATATTCAGTCCAACCTTGTATACACAATGGAATATTATTTGGACATAAGAAAAGATGAAATACTGTCATTGGAGACAACATAGATGGATATTGAGATGATCATGCTAAGCAAAATAAGTCAGACAGAAAAAGCTGAGAACCATAATACTTCACTCATATGTGAGATATAAAACTGAAAGCAATAAACGAACAAGATCAACAAACAAAAACTCATTAACACAGACAATAGTTTAGTGGTTACCAGAGGTAAGGGGGAGGAGGCAATAGCAGAGGCGGGGGGTGGGGCTCAAATATATGGTGACAGAAGGAGAACTGACTCTGGGTAATGAACACACAATGCAATATATATATATATATATATATATATATATATATATATATATATATATATATATATATATGTGTGTGTGTGTGTGTGTATGATGTATTGTAGAATTGTACACTTGAAACCTATATAATTTTACTAACCAATGTCACTCTAATAAATTTAATAAAAATTACAAAAAAATAACAAAATGAAAAGAAAAACTAAAAAAAAGAAGCAATAAAATAAGGTAGAGACCATTTTGGTCAGTTAATTAAAAAGTAAATATAAAGTGTATACACAAAATATGTTGTTTCACTTAAAAAATGTAAATTCATATGCTTCTTAACAGAATGAGGGAATGTCTTTTGTTAACAAATATTATTGACTATATATTCATACTGTCTTTCTTGTATCACATAAGGCTTGTATCACTTTAATTTCCAGTTCATTGAAGTGGAATGAGAATTTAAAGATATTTGTGTTGCTGGGATTGCAAATTGATGCAGCCAAAATGGAAAATAGTTTAGATATTCTCAAAAAATTGAAAGTAGAACTAACTTATGACTCAGCAATTCCACATCTGTGTATTTGCCCAAGAAATCCAAAACACTAATTGGAAAAGATATGTGCATTTCTACATTCATTGCAGCACTATTGATAATAGCCAAGATATGGAAGCAACCATAGTGCCTATCAATAAATGAGTAGATAAATAAGATATGTGTGTGTATGTGTGCACGTGCACATTTGCGTGTATAATGGAATATCACTCACTCATAAAACAATAAAATCTTACCATTTGCAAAACCATGGATGGACCTAGAGGACATTATGTTAGGTGAAATAAGTCAAACTTGGAAAGACAAACACCACAATGATGTCATTTACATGTGGAATCTAAAGAACAGAATAAAGGAACAAACAAAACAGAAATAGAATCATGGATACAAAGAAAGTACTGCTGGTTAATAGATGGGAGGGGAGTTAGAGGGCTGGGCAAAAAGAGTGAAGGGATTAAGAAGTAAAAATTGGTAGTTACAAAATAGTCATGAGGAATGTAAAGTACACTATGGGAAATACAGTATATAATATTGTAAAAACTACATATCATGTCAGATGGGCACTAGACTTATTGGAGGGAGCACTTTATAAATTATATAAATGTCAATTACTACATTGTACACCTAATATAAAATAATATTAAATGTCAATATAATTAAAATAATCATAGAATACAAAGTACAGCATCAGAATATAGTCAATAATGTTATAATAATGATGTACAGTGTCAGATGGATAACAGATTTATTAAGGTTATTACTTAGTGAGGTAATATAAATGTCTAATCACTAATGATGTTTTGTACACCTGAAACTAATAAAAATATTTCCATTATATTTTATCAAGAGTAGAGTAATTTAATAACATGTTCATGTATAATAAATTCATAAGTAAAATAAAAATAAATTAAAAAATGAAATATTACCATTGGGTCCCCCAAAATATATATTCACATTTTTAAGAAAGGAAAAAACTGTATTAAAATTGTTATACTCAATATATACCAATAACAAAATATGAATACAAGTCACCTTTGACTTCTGCAATTACAGGAGGTGCTCAAAGTGGTTAACATCAGAGTCCAGACACTTCCGATTATGGGGAACTACTTCTTGAGCAACACTGACCAAAGTATCTACTTGTATCACTGTGCATGACCTTTCAATTTCTTCCTGAAGTACTGTCAGTGTAGCTGGTTTTCTATGGTACATATCATCTTTTACAGTCCCCCATAGATAGAAGTTACGGAGTGCTAAGTGAGGAGAACAGGGGGAAACTCACTGCACTTCTTTACCTTATCCATTGTTCTGGCAAATGCTATGGCACTCCTTGAACCACAACCATGCTTCTGCCAGTTTCTTTGACTGTCCTACCTATTGCATGGTGACACTAGCCTTCATTTGATTAATGCCATCATTTGAGCAAATATCATACTACACATTGCTACCTTAATTCAATTCAACTTCAAAAAGTAATACATAGATACCATCACTTACTTTTTTTTGATACCCTGGTATATTTCAGGTGTACAATTCTATAATGTGTTGCATTGTGTGCTAAACACCCAGAGTCAGTTCTCTTCCATCACCATATATTTGACACCCATCTCCTCCACCTTCTCTCCCCCATTACCTTCTGGTAACCTCTAAATTTTTTCTGTGTCAATGAGTTTCCGTAGGCAATTATTTTTAATGATTGCCTTTATCAAATATTTTCAAAGCATTCAACATTACTTTTGTAGAAACAAATCTCTTTTATTATACTTGCATTTTAAATTACTCTGTTAATCTCAAAATTCAACTGACAGTAAGAAATGTTCATGTACATATTAAAGATAAATTTATTGCATTTTGTGGGCACCAGTTAGAATTTTTTAGACAAAATGAAGAGTACTTTTCAAATATAGGTCAGCTAAAAGAGCTTCTTTTGCATTAATATTATATAGAGTAGCTTTTCTCATAACACCATTTGGGGAAATGCTGATAAAGAGTGATCAAAGTGCTTTATTATTTTACTGGTAGAAATTACCGATACAAAATGAATGTTTGGTTTCTCCAAAATGACGTTCCTTTTTTTTTTGTTTAAATAGTTTGTTAATAAAAAATGAAAAAAATAATTTGTTGCCAATGTTATAGTATATACTTATAAAACAACTTTAAATATTTTTTAAAAATTAAAACTTACAATGAAGGTAGCTAGTTAAAACAAAACAAAAAAAAATAGACAAAAACATATCCTGTAGATATAAGGTCTCTTATTTGAATAGTCAGTTCTATAACCCTTGAACAACAGCTATGTAGGCACTTCTTTCTGCAAAGAATTACCTGACCTCTGACTTCCTATCCCCAAATTAAGTGAGGTGGTAACATAATTTCTCCATTTTACAAGTGGCTAAAGAACCAGAATTAATAAATATTCATGGGGCATCTATTTGTCCTCTGCCAAGCTGGTTTAATTTTGCAGAAGGAAGAACTGAGGATATTAGGCTCCCACAGGTACCCGGGCTGCCTCCCCTCTCACCTCAGGAAGCGGAAAAACACAGCGGTAGAGAACACAGGTTTTAAAATGGCAGCATGAGAGGTGCTCTTGGAAAACTCCCCTGGAAGTTACAACAGATAGGACAATTATAATTCAATAAAGTATTTCCTACACAAGACACAAACATAGCTAAGAAACCCACTTATCTCATTGAAGTACCTGCAGGTGGGCAAAGAGAGGCAAACTGAGGAGGAAAGGATGGGGAGTGCAGAGATGGGGAACACAGGTCCCTGCTTGGAACTCAGTGGCTGCAGGAGAGAGGAAGAAAAAGGCAGTGGGTGAGCATTTCTGATCTCACCTGGTCCACAGGACAGAGAGGAAGGCACAGAAGTAGGGGCTGTGAGACGCCACAACTAGACCTCACTTTGGCCCCAAGAGGTGCAGAGGTGGGTGCTGCAAGGTGTCACAGCCCAAATTCACTCCAGTTCATGAGAGAAGGACAGGGAGCAATGATGGGGGTGGTGAAAAGCCACAGCTGGTCCATGGAAAATAAAGAGAAAAGGCTGCAAGTGCACTTCTCTGCCCAGGAGCAGTCCTGCTTCAGGAATCAGCATATAAGTCAGCTGATCCCAACACTCAAGGCAGAGACTGTGGGGCAAACCAAATGTGGAAGAGTGTAACCCTGCACTGCCCTTGCTGCCCTCAGTGCCAGGCAGAAAACAAAGACACAAGGACTGGTCACCCTCCCCCACCAGCCCTTCCAGAACTCTGCTCACGCCCCCACCCCCACCACACACACACCTCCTCCCAATATTAGCAGTGAGCTCCAGAATAAAACTGTAGCAGTGACTGTAGTGTTAAAGAGTAGAATATCTACAGCCCTAAGAATCCAAGAGACAGTTCCTGAACAGCAGATAGGGTGCAGCTAGTTCCAGTGACAAAGAGGGAATGATAGAGGCTGAACAGCAGCAACAGGCTGGCAGCTGCCATCATCCAGAAGCACTAACACAAACCCTCCTCTACCAACAAAAGCCTGCCCCCACCCTTCCTTGATGGTTTCAGCCCACACAGGTGCTTCAGTTCCAGCAGCAAGTCTGCTCAAAATCTCTATAATATAAACTTAAATATATGGAAATATATTATCTAAATGATACAGAAATCAAGACTGCAGTTCTGAAAACACTCAATGAGGTAAAAGAAAGTTGAGCATAGAGAGGCAGCTAAATAACCTCAGAAAGAAAATCTGTGAACAAAAGAAATACTTTAACATAGAAATTGAATAAAAAAAACAAACAAATGAAAGTTCTGATGATAATGCAATAAACAAAATGAAAAATGAAATAGCTAGCATAGGAAGCAGAGCCAACCAGATAGAGAAAATAATTGGTGATATCAAAGACAGAAATATGGAAATGTTACAGAAGGAATAAGAGATAAAATTGAGAGTTAAATGAAAGAACTCTATATGATAACTATCTGACTCCATTAGAAAAAGCAACATAAGAATAATGGGGATACCAGAAGGAGAAGAAGACCAGAAATGCACAGAGAGTTTACTCAAACAAGTAGTAGACAAGAACTTTCCAAACTCATGAGAAAAACTGAAACCTTAAGTTCAAGAAGAAAACTGGACCTCTAGCTACCTGAACCCCACCAGATTTTCTCCAAGGCACATTATACTGAAGCTATCAAAAAACAAAGAAAAAGAAAGAATCCTCAAGGCAGCCAGGAAAAAGCATCGCCTATAAAGGAAAGCCCATCAGGCTGTCATCAGACTTCTTAGCAGAAACTCTACAAGCCAGGAAAATGTAGAATCAAATATTCAAAATATTGAAAGAGAGAAATTACCAGCCAAGAATAATTTACCCATCAAAGTTATTTTTTAGGGAGAAGACAAGATGGCGACTGGAGAGGAGGTTCCTAAAGCCTCTCCCAGAAAACACAATTGAACGGCCAACCAGGAGCCAAGAAAGCGGACCCTGAGTGACAAACCGGCTGCTGAGAAATCCACAAATCGCAAGTAAACCTGAAGGCTGGCGAGAAAGGGGCGAGTCGGGGAGAGGGAAGGGAGCAGAGATGGACCACGCGGGAACGCGATCCCTGCTGACTATTCGGAGCTGCGCAGTTTGGGGGAGGGGAGAGAGACTGGGAAGCTGGGGACGGAAGGAGTTTGGGAGCCAGCCTCTGGAACTTTTGAGTGGTAGAAGGGCTGAGCGAGGACTCTGAACTGCAAAGATAACACCCCAGCTCTAGCCCCCTGGAGACCTACACAGGGCT
>PVJL010007169.1:0-81740 GCA_004026885.1 Lyroderma lyra
CAAAATGGATGAACCTGGAGATCATCATGCTAAGTGAAATAAGCCAGACAGAAAAAACAAAGAACTGCATGATTTCACTCATATGCGGAATATAAAACTGAAAGCAAAGAAAAAAAGAAATGAAGAAACAAATAACCCATGGACACAATCAATAGTTTAATGTTTGTTTGGGGACGAGTGGGTTAGGGAGGGGAGAAAGGGGAGGGGGTGGGAGAGGAGGGGGGGAATCTAAATATAAGGTGATGGAAAGAGAAGTCACATTAGGTGGTGAACTTATTATACATCAAGCTGACAACGCACTGTAGAATTGTATGCCTGAAACCTATGTAATCCTTGCTAACAGATGTCACCCCAATAAGTCTAACAATAAAAATGAATTAAAAAAAAAATCAATGTGACACATAAAACACCTTTTTTAATGGTGGTTCTGATGACATACAAACCAGTTATGACATGGCAAGGTGCCTTCTCCAAGCACAAAATGCCATCCTGGGGAATTATCAGTCCACAAGTACACAGAGATTGGGGAATACTTCCGTTTGGAATCTTCAACAAGAAATAATGTTTATTTGACATTATTTTCTATAGAGAGGTTTTTATCTAGAGGGAAACAGAATAGCTAGTAGTTAAAAATATGGCTCTGAAAGTAAATGCCTGAATTTTATTGATTTGGCACAAGCAAGTTGTGTAACTCTGAGTGAATCACTGTAGTGTTTGTGTGCCTTAGTTGTTTGTTTGTTTGTTTTTTTAATCTTTAAATGTGGCTACGTATAGACCATACTTCATAGATTACCGTAAGGAAGAAATAAGCTAATCTTTACACATTACTTAGAGGAGTGTATGACATGTCGTAAGGACACAGTGATGGTAGCTATCATTTCTATTATCTGGGGGTGGCTCCCTCAGCCAGTTTCATGGGTATGTGAACTCTGCCCACACTCTGAAGGGCCCATGCTTGGTTTAATACTCTGTTATAGCTGCCTTAAAATTCTTAATAATACTTAGACAAGGTGCCCTATAGTTTCATTTTTCCCTGGGCTACCCAAATTATGTAGTTAGTCCTGGTCCCTACCCTCAGAATCTGGATAATTATCAGAGTGATCTTATTTCCTGGCACCAATTCGTTCCTTCCTATCACTAATTTCACCATGTCTAGAATCCAATGAAATAGGATTACTGAATGAATTTTTGCAGACTATAGGACAATATACTCATAAGGCCAACCTCATTGGCCCTTAAATCATATTTCCTTGCCTTTCTATGCAGTTAGGCATAACACAACTATTTTAGTAATCCCTTTTGATTGCACAACTTCGGTTTATCACCAAAAGAAAAAGAACATTCAAGGCAAAAGAGCATTTTTAACATAAGTTGTTTGAGGAGCAGATGTATTTCTCACATTTTACTTAAACTAAGATAGAGGTTTCCGTGTTATCCAATCTTTGTGTGTGGAAAAACTAAATATGGCTCTAATAGGGTACTAATTACGCAGTATTATGTATTGGTGCATGCTGAGTCATGATGGTGATAACCACTTTTCTTTCAACTCCGTCCTGGTTGCTCGTGCACGTGTGTGTGTGTGTGTGTGTGTGTGTGTGTGTGTTGAAATGAAGTGGGGTGGGTGGGCGTTAAAGTATATGTATATGAGAAGGGGTGGGGAAGAATGGCACAACTACACTACTGGGAAAAGACCATTAGCTGATCATCCTCTAAACTTGTAATATGATTTTTTAAGGCATGAGTGTTAAATATGAGATGTCTGTTGTCAAGCAGTCTGGAGTGATATTGTCACCACGCATGGCCAACTGTTAAGGCTTTCTCTCCAGAAAGATGCAGTAGGGATATAAAATATCATTTATCCATCTATTTCCATTTTAAAAAGATTCTGTGTAAAATAGCAACATAAATTTTAATTAACAACATATATATAAGAAAAGTGTAAGAAATTAAACTATAAAATAAAAATTAAAGTAAAAGAATACCAGGCTCTGACATCTTTTTGATTCTAATAAATAAGTTTTATATTTTGCCCAAATTAACTCTGGGTACTAACTTTCCTTCACAAAGCTACTAGTGATTGACTAGAAGTCCTCATTTAAGAGTGACTGTAACATGCTGATCACTGTATTCTGTGCAAAAGTCCCTCTTGTAATTTTTTTATTTCATAGATTTTATTGTAGCTCTTGAGCATTAACCGTATTTCAGGTACTGTTTTATACCACAGCAGATTAGACATAGATGATAGACAGAAAGAGAGAGAGAGAGACATGACCGATAATCACGCTGACCAGACGTACTGTTTTAAATGGGACAGAAAACAACAGTACTGTCCCATTTCAACTGGTATGTACAGTCAGCCTAGCCTCACCAGGGCTAAATTCAAAGTGTCAGTAGGCTGACCATATATATCATCTGAAATGGGACAGTATCGTTGTTTTCTGTCTCATTTAAAACAGAACATCTAGTCAGCCTACAAATAATAGGTAGATAGATGATAGACAGATAGATGATGATGATAGGTAGGTAGGTAGGTAGATGATAAATTTGCCTCAACAAAGTACCAAAATCTGGGTGGCTTTAACAACAGCAATGTACTGTCTCACAGTTCTGGAATCTAGAAATCTAACCAAAGTTCAGCAAGATGGGTTCCTTTTGAGGGCTGTGAGGAAAGAATCTATTCCAGACTTCTCTCTGGCTTATTACAGATGGCTGTCCTCTCCCGTGTCTCTTCTTGCTATCTTCTTAGCAGTTTCTGTGTGTAAGCTGCAACAGTTGGCTTTTTTCTTCTCAATGCAAGTACCTGATTTAAGCTCCAATCGCTGAGGCATCCACTTCAAAGAAGACTATCTTGAATAAGCATCCCGCCAGCCACAAGACTAGATTCAAAGTGAGCGCCCCTACCCCCAGTCCCAGCCTCCTTTGTTTTAGAGATCTTGATTGATTTTAATAACTGACCATTTGGGCTACTTGTTTCTCTCTTCTCATGTGTAAAATTCCCGCTTTTATGTTTAAATTCATCAATAAAAGGTGAGCTTACAAAAAACCCTAGGCTCCCACTCTTGACCTGAGTAAAAGCAGAACCCCAGGTTTGTCCCTGTCCAACCTCGCTGTGTTGCCCCAGGTGTGTCATTTAATTTCTAGAACCTGAAAGTAATAAAGCTTTTTTTCTTTTTCCTTAAGTTTCCTGGTAGTTATTGCTGACAGGGTCTTGCAATCATAGTAAGAAACACAAAGGCTGGTCCAGCCATAACACTGGCTGTGGATAAACCGAGACTGACACAAAACAATGTCTGAATCCAAGTTTCCCCAGTTTATAATAAGCACCTCAATCAGAATGGATTAGGAGCCCAAACTACCCCAGTATGACTTCATCTTAATTAATTAGCATCTGCAACAAATTTCCAAACAAGGCCACATTCTAAGGTACTAGGGTTAGAATTGCAAGGTACTGGAGAGACAATTTTGCCTATTAAGATAGGAAGGAAGGAAGGGGGCGGGGGAGAGAGCAAGGAAGGATTTCACTTAATTCCCAATAAGCTTATGAGTTTTATAGAAGTTCAACAGCATCCCCATTCAATAGTATGAAACTTCTAAGATCAGGGCAAGTCTCATGGCTAAGCCTTGTGTTATAATCCATTAATTCATTTAACAATTATTTAATGAACACCTACAGGTGGCAAGCACACTGCTGTTAATACTTTTTCAAAGCTATTTTTCATAGTAATAGAACCTTGGACACTATTAATCTAACTAACCCAAATTACAAATAGCAAGACTGAGTCAAGTCCACACTGGGAAGCATCTCACTCCAGGCCACACAACATGTGGCAGAACCATGGATAAATAGCTTTTCCCCAAACCTTCCTTATTTTTCAATTTACGAAGAAAGAAGCAAAATAACTATGTTTTCTTCACCTAAATTATTTATCTGTTACCTTTCCATTCAGCTGCCTTCTGGCCTCCTTTAAGTGAATAAGATACAGTCTCTGCTCAGGAGGACAGTTCACCTGATAAACAAAATTCAAACATGAAATGTGTGTGATTACAAACAAGTGATGTAAAAGTAGTGTGGGAGTGTGAAGGGCTGAGCAACTATTCTTCCTAGAAAAGGCAGGAAATGGTTCATAGGAGCGGGGTCTTAGTGATGAACAGGGGTTTGCCAGCAGGAGAATGCAGGGAAGAACGTCTCAGGCATAGCCTAGAGCATGAGCAAACCCAGCAAACTACGAGAGTACTTCCCATGGACAGGGCATAATTACTGGGCCTTTTAGGAAGTCAGTGGGTAATGTGAAAGGAGAACTCCAATGGAATATCACTCTTTCTTCTGGGGCTGCCTCCCCAGACCCCAAATTACAAAGCTGTTATTAAACAGATCTGTTCTAGGTGCCTTTGGAAAATAATGCTCGCTCTATAAATTAGATAATTGACTCTTAGTTTTGAATTAGTTTTTTCTGTTTTCTGCATGGTGCCTTCACTTCAAACAGATAAGCCTAACCATGGTTTCCATTAAGTCTCCAATTCTGTGGATATTTCTTTGAATTTATTGACAGATATTCTTGGAGTGGTATATTCACAATATAACCACAACACACTGCTCATTTAGATTGAGGGTAGATTCTCTTTCTTATATTAGCAAATACTGGTGCCACACCAAAATATCCTTTACAAGCCAGTGCACCTAGCCTCTAGCCCGTTAAGTGTAGGCTCATAGCTGCCTCCACTTCTTTTCTAACAAATAACCTCATGTGAAAGAAATCTTCCATACCAACATAGAGTTGACTTCAGTCCATGACTGACTGACTGACACAGTAGTACAAATGGTTTGACCCTTGCTGCAAGGTGGGACAAAGTCTATGGTACACATCATGCTCTAGTCTAGAGCGTCCCTGAAGTCAGACCAAAGCCCGTCCCAAACTAAAACTGTTCCTGGCTTAATTTTCTTCCTCTACTCTATTCTCATGTCTCATTTCCCACCCTGAGAACACTTGAACAAGAAGAATCCCTGTCTCAAGCTCCACTTCGAGGTAATAACTTGGCACATGATATGTTTTTAAGAAATATATATTGGGAGTTCCCTGGTGGTGCAGTTAGGCTTCAGTGCTGTAAACGCTGCGGCCTGGGTTCGTTTCCCAGCCAGGGAACTACCCACATTTAAAAAAAAAAAAAAAAAGACTTTGGCTCAAAAAAAAAAAAAAAGAAAAAAGAAATATATATTAAACTGAAATCCAAAGCATAGCAATTGTCACAATATTAATTTTTAAAAAAGCCACCTAAAGTGACAGGAATATATATTTTTATAGTCCTCCTAGGATTATTTATGAATAACTGGATTTACATTAAGGTTAATTGTGCTTAATAATCTTGCAATAGTTAATTGAAATAATCTAACAACAATGGGGGAAGCAATCTACTTTTTAGTTTTTGACAAGGAAAATTAGTGTACTGTACATTGCCAGGAGGCATAACATCGATGCATGCTTAAGCATACTCTTTCTACCTCCTAAAACATTTCTCCTACAATGAGTAGTCAATACTTTAATTTATAATAAAATGATTTGAATTGATTTTCTTTTTCTTTTTACTTGAATTGATTTTCTTATATTGAAAGATAATTATAATGAATTGAAACAATGGAAAAAGAAGTAAAACACAATTGGATTCTGTCAAAATCTTATTAGTTTTTTAGCAAATGAAATAGACCTCAGTTGGATTATTAGACTTAATTATGAAAAAAATATCAGAAGAATAACACATGCTGAAATAATTCATACCCAAATCCTTAGTAATCTTAGATAAAGAAAATGGTAAAAAACAGACAGCCTGAACAATCAAGCTTGATTTTTTTTAATATGAGTACCCATTGTTTAATTATATTTCTAGATAAAAGTACAATACCAGCACCATGTTGAGCAATTTTATTGATCTACGCCAAGGACAGAAGCAGGAAAAGTGATAAACAATTGTTCTTTTCTCTGAATATTCCTTCAGCACTTAACCTGAATATAACATTTAGCACTAGATTACATACATTGCTTTTGGAATGTGTGAGTAAGAAGATAAGGAGTTCCTCATGGCAGAGACTTCCTCTTATGCCTCCTGGTCATTTAGTGTGCCAATGTTCTTTTTAGAAGAAAACACAGGTAGATGAGTAACTGAACGGTCCTAAATGTTTAACAGTCAGTGAACTTCCATTCTCATTTGAAAATGGGCATGATATAAGTTACATCTCTATTCAGAATTATTGTGTGGATGATACAAGTATACATATATACGTAAATTCTAAAGTGAAAGACAAATACAAGTTACTATCCCTCATCATGTGTTTTTCTCCTTTAACATTATCAAACAGCCTTTCTTCCTAATCGGGAAGGAGGTTTATATATTCTGGGACTTGCCCTCCTTTTGTTGTTTACACATTCCAAGCCAGTCTTTGCACAGCACTTTCTAAATAATCATGTGCCTTTTGGAGCCAATACATAATTCATCTTATAATGCCTAAATCACTATGACTTTTTCATTTTAACTCTCTTCCAGAATAATAATGGAGGTGTTCAATCTCAAAACTTCTATGATCTTGGCAAAGATTTTCTCCAAATGTTGACATTAAAACACATTTGTATAGTGACTTTCTCAATTAATTTAGCAAAAAGCTAGAGTTAATATATGCCTTCTAAGGCATTAATTAATACCAGGAAAGTAATCTACATTTTGGTAAATTCAGTCTTGATCATGTTATGGTATAGAAGCATAGTCAGAAACATTAGAGGGCATATTACAACGGGATTTTTCTTATCCTAGAAAATCTCTTGAACTCAAGTCAAAACAAATGAGGTGTGATTGTAACATGAAGCTTGTTTCTTTTTTACTAAACGTGACAAAATTTATACATGTAAATGAGTATCATTCTACATATTAAATCTGTGACCACGTTTTCTTAATTATACAAGACTATAATCCTAATACTGTTCTCAATATTTCTTAATTATGTAAGACTACAATGCTAATATTATTTTTAATATTTTACCTTTTGTTCTAGACATAACTTCTTCAATGATGGTAAGATTTGTTCAAACCATTTTAAGAATTCACCTGTTAGAATTGCCTTTTTATTATAAAAAGTGCCACTATTTTATTATATGAATATATTTTAAAGGTACATAAAATGTGTTTAGCTTCATAATTATAAAACTAATGCCCATACAACTCCATGAGATCCCTTATTTGCACCAGCAAAATGATGATAATATAATCCAGATTAAGACATAAAATATTTCCAATCACCTTCAAGGTTCCGAGACCCTCCCACCTCCATAGAAGCAGCCACTCTTCAGAGTCTCGTGATAATTGATCCCCTTACCTTTACATAAATAATTTTAGTATCTATGTATTCATCCCAAAGTAATGTGATTGCTTTCAAACCTACAAATGGATGATATACTCTGTATATACTTAGAGTTTTGATTCTGTGGCTCCCTAATATTTGTGAGATTTACCCTTTTGCTCTAGTTTAGAAGGCAGTATTCGTCAAGATGTTTTGGATTGCTAGTGACAGAAAGCCGATTCAAATCAGCTTACACTGAAAAGGAATTCATTGCCAAATATTCCTGGGAATCTTCAACTCTTTAACAATGCAATTCTCTACTTGAATTCATTTTGCATGAAGCTAAATTGGCAGGCAAGATGGTTGTCAGCAGCTCCAGGCTCACGTATGTCATCCTGGTTTAAAAATCACAGTAGAAAATGCTTCTTTATATATTTTTTCCATCTGAATCACTTTGCCTGGCTCCTATGCCTATCCTTAGTTCCAGCCACAGTCATATGCCCACTCTGTGTCTTGAAAGGTGATCTCCCCAAGAAGAAGAGTCTACCAGACAGGAAAAACAGGTGAATTTCAAAGACTAAGGCAAAATTTGCGCCATCTTTGTATCCCTCACAGGTCTCTGACTTACCAGATGTTTCAGTCAATGGATGCTGGAGAGCAAAGAAAATTTATTACTGATGAATTTATTTAATATGGAAAGAGGCCAAGATAAGTTACTAGGAAGAAAGAGGTAAAGTGGAGGTAGAGAAGATTGGCAGGTAAGAGAGTTAAAGAAAAGGAAAAATATACAAAATGTGAAAAATGAGGTGAAATTTGGCTTTGCTTTGTTTTATGTATTTGTACAGAGAGTCAATAAAAGCCACTGTAGCTTTCCTCATGAGAGAAAGATTTTAAAAGGCATACATAATTATTAGAATGACATTTAGAGAGCCTTTATAAAATGCCAGGAAGTCTACCCAATTCCTGTCATGACTTCATTGTTCATTGTGGCACGTCTGTTACATTGTTATATAACCATACATATTTTGATAGGCAATCCCAATAGGTTTTGTGATCATCTGCTAACTATTAATATAATTACTGCTGTTTTGCATATGAACATCCTGAAGATAATTAATTGAATGCCCCAGGTTATTTAACAATGAAACAGAGGGCACATGTGAGTATGCATTCACATACATACATGCACTAAAACAAAGTATGACTAAACAATAGAGAGTTGACTGCTGATTTGGAGATTAAAAGGGATGTGGCATTGCACAATATATAATATTCCATTAACTTGCTTCCTCCCTCTCCCTATCTCTATCTCTTTTCTCCTTTTTACTTTTTTTGCCTCAAAGTTGTGTTCTGTTTTGCTAAAGACCTGTCATCCCCAGAAGCATAGGGACCACCCCTTACATGCCCTGAGGCTTACTTAGGTCTATCACCCAAAAGGCTTATCAAAAATAATTCAGCAAAGGTGAGAATTATGCAACAAGAGATTCCAGTACCCAAGGAAAAAAAAATTACAACTTCTACAAATAATAGTAATTAACAATAATAATATCTTACATTACTGAGACAACTACATTTATGGCCAACCACTGGGCTAAGTATTTCATAGGCTTATTACATTTGATTCTTAGACTATTGCTATGATATTGTGATTATTATTGTCTTTGCTTCCCAGTTGCTCAAAGCCACACATTAAATGGCAGTGCTGCAATTTAAACTATAATTTGATCTAAATCCCATACCTTGGCTTTTTGTCCAAAGTAGAGTGTTTTGTGTTATATTTGGTACATATACTCTACAAATAGACTTTTAGAAATCTTTATTTTATGTGAAATAAGAGTTTCTCTATGCATTTCATTTCGGGCCCTGGAATATTTTGCTTAAAGTGAAAAATGGTGAAAGACCTCGTCTCTGAATATCTTAAAGGCGAATATAAATACGGTTCAATACTTTATATATATATAAGCTTATTTAATTATCACCATAGATAATTAAAGGTACTTCTGTAGTGCATTTTACTGAAGAGTACGTGAGAGAGCTGGAGCTTCTGACTTCCAAACCCAAGCTCCTGTCCTTCTGCCACAGGGGCTAAGCTAGCAGACTGTAGTTATCCACCGAAGGTGAGAGATAGGTCTAAACATTCCCAGGAAGTGCTCTTATATTAATAAATACCTGTTAAGACATCTGCAGGATTTATACATCTGTCTCAATTGAATCAAAAGAACCTAAGAGGACAAGGACTGAAAAATGAATCAGCAACCAGGAGCCATTCTTAAGGGTCACGGGAAACAGAATAATCTCTTGCCCACTTTCCCCTTCCCCTCCCTGTTCCTTATCCCAATTCAACTAAAGTGGTTATTATTGCCATTTTAACTGCTCTAGAGCTCAGATCGTTAGAATTTTTGATACTTTTATGATGGATTGGGGCAACTCTATTTATTCTAAGTAAGGAGTTTTTTTTGCCTGTGTCCTTCTACATTTGTTACACATGTCTTAGCGACAAAGTGGGCAGTAAGGTAGCTATGAGCAGGAAAAGAGAATTCCCCGGTCCATTATCAGATGCCTCTAAAGCAGTGGTTCTCAACCTGTGGGGTGCGACCCCCTTGGGGGTCACCACAGCATGAGGGACTGTATTAAAGGGTCGTGGCTGAGAACCACTGCGATTAAAAAGATACAGAGAAGGAACGTGGGAAGAGGAACTTGCCTGTAAGGAGGCCACTGACAGATGCTCTGAATCTAGGAGTAAGCCCTGGCCTTTTATCACCTGTTTTCAAATTGAAAAGGGGAAAAGTCCCATCTATTCAATCATAGGCCTTGCTTCCTAAAATGATTATTATGTAGCTTTGGCCCTGTCCAGAAGAGTCATGTAGGAAAGCAAGGGGGAGGGGTTACATCTATAGGTAATTAAAAACTCCCCAACAATGTACGGGTTGGGCTGCTTCGGGTCCACCTGCTCCACATCTTTGGAGTGTACTTTTTCACTTTTCTGTAACAAATTTTAACTTTTCTGTATTTTCAGAAACTGTCTCTTGACTGAATTCTTTCCTTCGAGAGACAAAGAACTGAGGGTAAATTGGTGTTACACGGTAAAATTCGTGTTCCCAGTGTAACACCAATTTTTAAATGTAACAAAAATCCTTTTTCTTACCTGAGATCATTGCCTAATGGAAATTAAAAGTATCTAAGGAATAAAAATATTTGATGAAGCATTCACCTGTTTTTTTGTAGTGTTTTACGGTCTAGAGAATGGGCTCAAATAAGGGTAGGGATCAAAACTGATTTCAGGAAAAACATTAAAAACATGCAATAAGTAGTATTGAGTAGTAAGGTAAACAGTATTGCCAACCATTAGGAATCAGAAAGCCAGAGTTCAAATCCAGGCTGAGCACTTAATAACTATCTGATATTGTTAAGTTGCTAAATTTCTCTCATCCTCAGTCTTGTAATTAGTAAAATGAAAATAATAGTAGCATCTTTCTTTAGCGTTCTTATGAGGATTAAGTAAATGAATACCTATGAGACATTAGAGCAATATCTGACATGTATTAAAAGCACAATAAAAAAATTATGTACATCAATGTAAATATTTCTGGTTGATTGGATTGGAATCCTAGATGAAAAGGAATTCCTACAAAGAAGGTACCTGCATGTCACTCAACCCAATGCCGTAGTCACTGGGATTCTCCTAGCAACCAGGTTAGACATGTAGGGCTAGAATCTAGAGCCTGTATGTATTTGATTTGCTTTCATGATCTCTGAATGTATTATAAAGTCTAACATGGTCTTCTTAGGTACACATAGGACATTCTTGTGAAGAACTGGAAAATAAGAGGAAATAAATTCTTTCCCAATAAATAAAGAATGTTAAGGAATCTGTGTATGAAAAAGCAAAGAAAAGAATAAGAGTTTTTATCTGAAAAACCTTCCTCTGGATAACCCAAACTCAACCTACATGCCCATTGCTCCACCTGATTTCAGAAGAGAGCAGCACAAAACTCCATGTAAAAAGGATCTTTTTTAAAAAGCTCTCTAGGAGGGAGGTGAAATATTTATTCTAAGTTTTCCTTGAAACTGGCTAGCACAAGAGGTGTGTTTAGAGCTCTCCTTCTCTATAATAAGATCTGAGTGACTGAGCTGACGGTCTTCCTTGACTTCAGTGCCCTGTCACAGTACATTACAGTGGTAATTTTATATTTCTTACACTGCCTATATCACCCACTCAACTAAAAGTACTGCAACAGCAGGGACCCAGTTTGATTTTGTTTACCATTTATCACCAGTACTTCACATGGTTGTCTGACATTTGTAGATACTCAGTAAATACTGAATGAATTAATGAACTAATGTATTTATTTCTCATCTATGATGCTCTAAAAAAAGATTAGTCTGACGATTGCACATCTCAGAGGACTTGGATTTTAGTGTCAGAAATAAAATAATGGGAGTGTACCAGAAATAAAATAACAAAAAAATTAAAACCAGGAGATACAGCTAAGAACCAATATAGAGGGTTTGCTCTTCAAAGAATGACCAACCCAGAGCTACTCAGAAGAAAGAAGCTTCTAGTCTTTTATGTTGGAGTCAGGATTTGCCTCCTTATTGATTGTTCTTTTAGAAATGCTTTTTTGTTTAAATCAACATTTAGGAGTATTTATGGTTTTCAAAATGAAAGGAAACAAGCAAAAGCAACTGAAGATTGACTCTGTTAAATAAAAACAAAAGTCTTAGTAAAAACTCCAAATCCTTCTTGACAGCCCTATCACAGAGATTCACACGTTGCTCATAGGCATGAATTCTGCTTATACAAGGGAATTTAAAAATGTATCCATGTTCAGAAATTGGGAGGTATGATGTCAAAATCTTAACTTCTGGCTCCTTTTGAGAAACTGGAATATCTTGCTATCGCTAAACCCAGCATCCTGTGTGGCAACCATCTCCTCAAGCAAAGTAGCTGACACCCTTTTCCACAGAAGGTTCTATGCTCTCCAGTTTCCCTAAAGTCCCCCTTACTTCTCCTTGTCTCATTTACATCAAGGCTAAATTTCAGTTGTAATATTAAAAATTTAAATAATATTGAAATATCAGAACCATCACACCTGGCTAACTCATTCATTTGCTTATATATTCCCTATAGGCAATTGAATTTATGACCTTGAGTTTCTGCTAAAAGAAAAATATATGAGTGAGTCAGACATGTTCTGACCAGACTACGTAAATTATAACATAGGAAATAGGGGCAAAAGTTTCAGATTAAGACCTTAAATTGCTTATTGTTCTGACATTGATCACTACATTCTCCATGTCAAGAGTCAATACAATCAAAACAAAATCACAGCTGGCCATTTTGTGAACATTTATTTCCTAATTCCAAAATGTATTTGAAGTGCAGGGAAATTGGAGTAGGCAAGATCATCATAAAGAACGAGTCAGAGGATATACATGACAAGACTTCAAGACATACTCTAAAGCTTGAATAATTAAGACAGGATAATTGTGGTACAAACACATACAAATACAGCATACAGAATAGAGAAAAGAACAGAGAGTTCAGGAAAGTCTGTAGCTTCTGTTGTACATTTTGCTATAAAGATATTATGCATTAGATTATCTTTGTGGCCACTGATTTGATCCAAAATCAATAAGCAAACAAATCAATTACACATTTTTTGAATACCTGCTATGCATAACATGCAGTAAATGTATAAGAAAGTTGCATAAATCATAGTCTCTGATCTCAAGGAGTTTATATACTAGACATATTTAAAACTGCCTATGACATAGTTGAGTAATACAACAAGGCACGTAAAAGATATACCAATTTTACCTGATGAGTTTCCTGGAAGATATAAGAGAGGTAATAATTTTGAAATGATGAGTAATATTGTAACAACAGAGAAGCTTATCTCCTATATGAGCATAAGCAAATAGCAATTAAGTCTGCCCTTACCTGATATTGGTTCTGAATAAAATTAATTTTAGGAGTGTGTATTTCAGGATATGTGGTTTAGAAATCAAACACTAGAGTAGGTAAATGATGGAGATATATACTACCAAGGCTATGCAAATTTAATTTGCTAAAATAAAAATATTCGGTTTACTATAATTCTTATTACACATGTATGCAATAATTTCCCCTTAATAAACCGCTTTCTCTTTTTCATTCAGGCCCCAACTTAATGTGCTTTGATTGGTGCATTACTTGGGTTCATATTACCTTTTGGGCAAACACAATGCTGTATGACTCAGCCAGAAAAGAGTAACAGATGGTATTTGTCGTATTGAAAGCTATTTGCCAAAGTCATAACTTTATATTAGCAAGATCTGAGGGATAGATTAATGAGTCATTACTCTGTTGTTTTAAAGTTCCCAGAGGCTGGTTTGAAATGAGTTTGCCTAAGTAGTCCCAGTGAAAATTAAAATTTACCAAGACATTCTTCCCATTTCTAAATAAAAATAAATCTAACACATTTTACTAAGCATCTACTGATACCAAAGCCTCTGTGATGAACGCCAAGGAGAGAGCGGCGCGTGCCCTTGAGGTTCCAGGATTTAAAAGAACCTCCCTTAACCACAGTTCCTCACCTGTAAAACGAAGCAGCGTAGGTAGAGAAGTCTGTACCCACCTTGCAGAGGGTAAGTTTCAAGGCCCTGAGTAGATGCCTGAAGCCACAGAGAGTACCAAACCTTGTACATACTATTATTTTTCCCAAGAACACATCCCTATGGTGAAGTTTACCTTGTAAATTAGGCACAGTAAGAGATAGACAACAATAACTCATAATAAAATAGAACAATGACAACAATATACTGTAACAAAAGTTCCGTGAACGTGGTTTTTTTTTTTCCTCTTTCAAAACAGCGTATTGTACTCACCACTTTTCTTCCTGTAATGACGGCAGATGATAAAAATGACTGCTTAAGTTGAAAATTTTCACCTTTTCACTTAAAGGACGTACCTTGCAGCTTCTCTTTGGCGTATCCAAATTCCAGCATCACTACTCTTGCACTCTGGGGCCACCGTTAACTACAATAAGGGTGACTTAAACACCCGCACGGGGACACCACACAGCTGTCTGATAACCCAGCCGGCGAAGGGCGATGGTCGGGCGCCGCCGCGCTGCGTGGGGGCGCTGCCCCAGTGATTCACGTCCTGGGCGGGACAGAGCAAGACGCGCGAGATCTCACTGCACAGCTCGGAATGGCACGCACTTTAAAACGTGAATTGTTTAGTTCTAGAATTTTCTATTGAATATTTTCAGACCACATTTGGCCATGGGTAAATGAAACTAAAGAAAGTGAAACCAAAGGTAAGGGTGGAGTACTATATGAGCGGAGACCCAATAAAAACCCCAGAATTTATTTATAAAAATGTGTGTATTTATTCTTACGTGTTTAAATTTCAGTCACCTTGGAAGTACTCTTCGTTTGATGCAGTACTCCCATTGAGATGCTTTTTCCACTGCTCACGTAGTTTCTGAACTCGGGGGTTTTGATGCCTTTTTGTGCTTCTGCAGTTTTTTGTGTCACCTCTTCCACATCGGCAAAATATTTCCCTTTGAGCGCTGTCTGACTCTCTGGAAACAAAAACGAAGTCACTTGGGAGAAACTGGGTAAATAGGGAGAGTGAGGCAGGGGGTTCATAAAGTCAAAAACTGCTGAACGCTCAGCATGGTGTGGGCAGGTGCGTTGTCATGCTACATGTTGTTCCTGTAAATCACTCATTACAAAATGGGCAAACACATTGAAAGAACCTCAAAAAAAAAAAAATCACTGAAGCCAAACTCAGCCTCTCACAACAACGCCAGCTGGTACACGGATGCAGATGGGATCCTAGAACACTCACCTAGAAGCCAGTACTACAAGGGACCCACACTCCAGAAGATAATTCCATTTGTTTGTTTTGGTCCCTCCTTGTACGTTATCCCTAAGGTCATGTAATTTCTAAGTTTCTTCCAACTCTTATTCTAATTTTCAAACTATGTTTATATTTATGTAGAAGAAAGAAGAGAATGACACAAATCAATTTTTAATCAGATATGTGGGATAATGTAAGATATCAGAAGTAAAAAAAAGATTATTTTATTAAAGATAAACATGGATTGACGTTCAGACTTCAAGAAAGTCACAGTCACAGACATGAGCTTGGATATGAAAAGGATGAAAAAAATGGTTTAATTTTGTGGAGTATTTATTATGGAGACATCCTGAGAACTTTGGGTAAATTAAATAGAATCAATTAAATATAGACTTTGGACATATGGCTACAAAATTCAGCATAAACTAATAGATAATAAATTTTTGAGAAAGAGAATGACATCAAGAAAGTTGTATTTTAAGAACCAAGCAGTCCAGAAATTATCTACTAGTTGCAAGTTTGCCCCTTAAGTACCATCTCCCCATTCTCCACACCCCCATTTCCTGTTAACCATCCTTTTCTCTATTTTTATGAGTTTGAATTCAGCTTTTTTTACATTCTACCTACAAGAGATATCATACAGTATTTGCCTTTCTCTGTCTGACTTATCTGATTCAGCATAATGCCCTCAAGGTACATCCATGTTGTCGTAAATAGCAAGATTTCCTTCTTTCTCATGGTTGAATTATATTCCACTGTATATAGCATACCACAGTAGAGTGATTATAGTTGATACTGTATTAGGAACTTTATGGTTGCTAAGAGACTGGATCTTAGCTGTTCTTACCACAAAGAGGCAATGATAATTATGTGATGTGATAGAGGTGTTAGTTAATGCTACAGAGGTAATCATATTTCAATATATATGATGTGCCATAGCACAATATTAGATACCTTAAACTTATACAAGGTTATGTCAATTATATCGCAATAAAAATAATAAAAATAAAAATCTCAAAAAGCCTTGAAAAGCAGTACTTAATAATGCTGTGAATGAATAAAGGTGCAAGAATAAGTAAATGAACTATCCATGAACTTTTTGCCTTAAGTTTAGGCTAGGAAGTTCTCAGACTATGTGGGTGAAGAATTAAATGAATTATCATAGGAGAAAATGCAGGAAGTATAACAATATATTTTACATTTAAGGGAAGACATAGAGAAGGGCAAGGGAAATAAGGATCAAGCCAGGACACATTTGTTATATTTAAAGTGACAGCAGATTTTCCCACTGGAGGTGTTCTGTTAAGTCAAATAGGAAACTAATAAACAGATGAAGACCATAGATTCAGAAGGCAGATAGGAACCAGCTCAGTTCTCAAGTCTGCACCATTCTGTGTGTCCTAGGGCAATTTTTACTATAAACATAACTGAATTACAATAAATTCTAAAGACATTTCCTTGTGAAGAAATAGTGTGAGTGTGAGTGCAACAGAGGAGACCACGGAAGTTAAACTGGCAGAAGGAGCCAGTACAGAACAAGAGCTATTCTTGGATCCAGTTACCATGCTTTTAAGGATGTTCAAGAAATGAAAAAAAGACAAAAAGCAAACACATATGACAGATGGGAAGGCACAGAATGAACAAAATGGTTTGGGAGTATATGAATATAGGGAAGCAAAGGGAAGGGAAATAATCCAGAAGGAAGCTGTAAAGAGTGAACATCATACTGTGAGGTTGAAGAACAGAAGAACCCACTCAAAATGAGTTCAAATACATGTCATCATGATGGTTTCAATGTATGTGTGGGAGGAGAAGCTATATAATTCTTAGTTTAAATGTAGTGAATGATAAAGAAAAGGAAACTAAAGTCTATAGCATTAATTTAAGGAGACCAGGCCGATGGCTTACTCTTAGCATCTCGGAAGTTACGAGCATGTGGGAAGGCACTGAACATTTGTATTGGTGTCATATTGCTTTTACCATTATAGTCTATGCTTGGTGGTGCTCTAAGGTTGCATAATTTACACCAAATGGTATATTTAATATCATAAAATTTTGTCCTAAATGTGAAAAAAATATAACGAAAATTGACAGTTTTAGGTGCTTCCTCTATGTTTTGTATGGTACTACCATCATTTACTTTAAAGTACTACTATCCCATGACTATAAGCATGGACTGCTGAGCCAGACTGCCTGGGTTTGAAATCTGATTCTAAAACTTGCCACTTGTATGAGCTTGAAATTATCAATCTAGTGCCTTAGTTTTCCCATCTTTAAAATGGGGGTAATAACAGTGCTTACTTTGTTGAATGTTCTGCACATCCTATAAGTGAGTTAATACTTATTGAGCACTTAGAAAAGCATGTGGTACACAGAAAGCTCTGAGTAGATGTTACCTATTATTACCAGATGTTTAATTTATTTCTGATAGTAATCCTTAAGCTATAAGTGTCTTTTAGCTTTTTCAATATGACTTATTTAAAATTTTAATTCAGTTTATCATGCAAAGAAGAACTTGTTTGTAGGTCTGCAAATCACTGTCCCAAATTTAGGTCTTTGAATTGGTTTCTCTGAACATTGGCTAAAATAAATCTGAGTATACCATAACAATCACTATAGGTACTATAATTTTGAATCACAAGTTATATTGGAAATAATTATCTGAAATGTAGACAAATGTGAGACATACATACATGAGGGCTGTCTGGAAAGTATCCAACCACATAATATGAAAAATAGAGGTGTTTATGGCTGGATGTTTCCATGTAGTCTTCATATATGTATATGATACATATGTATACAAAAATATGCATATAAATCACATTGTTCAAATAAACAGGCCTTTGTTTATTCATTTATTTATTATTGTTATAACCTCCATTGCCTTGAAAGTGTATAGGTCCAGTTGATTGGAGGTCTCTTTATAAAGGAGATCAGCTTTTAGGATTGAGCAAGCACCTAAAATGAATGGAATTCTTCTTCATAATAAAAGGAGGACATGGTATTTGTAAAAGACGGGGAGAGCAAGAATAAATGGATAGGAGAAGAAATAAAAACAGAGGGCAGGCTGAAAAATTTTGCCTCCAGTATAATATTTTTTGTCACATTGGACATATCTGGATATAAACATTTCTGTGTAGTCACATGGTATCTCCCCTCCATCATTCTTTACCTTGCACACACAGATAAAAACAAACACAGACAGGCATTCAAAATGAGGAAACAAAGAAATACATCTCAAATAAAAGGATAGCAGAAAACTACAGAAGACCTAAATGAAATGAAGGCAAACAACCTATCAGATACAGAGCTCAAAACCATGATTATAAATCTTCAAGGAACTTAGTAAGAACTTCAGTAGAGACATAGCAAGCATAAAGAAGGACATAGAAACCATAAAAAAGAACCAATCAGAAATGAAGAATATAATAAGTGAAATTCAGAATGGAATAAAAGGACTAGATGGAGCAGAGGATCGAATCAGTGAATTAGATGACAAAGTAGCAGAAAACATCCAGTCAAAATAGCAAAAAAAGAGAATCCAAAAAAATGAGGATAGTTTAAGTGTCATCTGGGACAATATCAAGTGTAACCACATTCTCATCATAGGAGTACCAGAAGGAGAAGAGAGAAAGCAAGGAATTGAGAACCTATTTGAAGAAATAATGATTGAAAACTTCCCTAACCCGGCAAAGGAAACAGACATACAAGCCCAGGAAACACAGAGTCCCAAACAAGATAAATGCAGGCTGACTTTGCTTATAGGTGAGATGCAAAGAAGAAAATAAACACATGGACCAGAAACAGAGTCATAGATACAGAAGACATTTGGTTTGTTGCCAGATGGGGGAGGAGTGAAACAAAGGGAAGAGATTGGAAAGTTTAGTTTTCTGGTTTCAAAGCAATATTTATGAGGATATAGGGTATAACATGGGAATATATTCAATAATGTTGCAATAAGTATGGGTGCCATCAGATGGGTGCTAGATTAGTTGAGGTTATGGGAGGAGGGTGGAAAGGGTGGGTGAAAAGGGGGAAGAAATCAAAAAGCACAAATCTATAGTCACAAAATAGTCTCAGGGATGTAAAGTGCAGTATAGGGCATACAGTCAGTAACGTTGTAATAACTACATACGATGTCAGATGGGACCCAGATGTATCAGAAGAAGATTTTGTAAGTTATATAAATGTCTTATTGCTATGATGGACACCTGAAACCAATATAATATTGTATGTCAAATGTAATTGAAAAATGAAAATAAATGAGAAAAAATGTAAAAAAAAATCATTTAATTTATTCAGGGCATCTCTCAGGAGAAAGTACGTAGACGAGCAGGATAATGTAAGAAAAGATGTAATTTTAGCTGAAGTCTCATTTCAGCTGATCTCACAAGGGTCTCTGGAACAAGAAAACAATGTAAAGCAAGGAAGCACACATTTTGTTTCAATTGTCATCGGCGGCAGGCAGCTCAGCTAGGAGCTGAGCGTGACGCCCAGCTACGGGGATCTAGACAAGATGCTAACAGCATTTACTGCACTTGTAAAGCTGCCGCTAAGTTTCTCTTTCTGAACTTGCAGTGGTGGGAAAGCACTTTCATCTTTCTCCCCAGGTGGAGGGGCTGAGAATGCACAGCACACTCCTCCCCAGTGAAATTCTTCTTGCCCTCTTGCATGTCCTAATAAATCACGAGGCTTTCCCTTGACTTAGCCTTGAGAGGGCTGATGAGTCAAGAGTGGTAAAAGCTCGCACCTTCTTAGCATGGCCCACTTTTGTTTTTAAGCACCTTGCAGTGAGATTTGGAACACTTAGGGCCTATGGCATTATTCTTGGCTTTTGCTGAAACTCTGAAAAATAGATAAACTTACAGTTATCCTCTTCTGAACACTCCAACCTCTTGGAAATAAGAAATTGGAAAACCTGTTACTCTCGGCTTTAAGCTGACAAAGGGAAGCTTAGAGAATTGTCTCTGGTCAAAGAAATTCTGGTTGTTTCCACTAGATTTCCTTTGTTACATAAACCAATATTGATGTGTGTATTCTTTTAGTGTATCTGGGGTTATGTACAGCATAACCCTAATTTTTGTTGGAATTAACTCAAATAATTCTGTAATAATTAAGGATTTTCTTTCAAAATCCTCACCATTTCTTTGTACTTTCTGTAGGAACGGAGCTGAGTCCCATTCTTATTTAGGACAAAGTGACAACAATGTTATGATCCCAGCACAGGTGTAATCAGCACTCGATAATCAGCAATGGGCACCACAGAGTTTCTCCTCTTCCTACCCCTGTCTTCTCTGAACAACCTCTCTGACCATTACACTGTTAAGAAATTTACTCAAATTTTTCTTTCCAGTTGTCGATTAGGAATAGCAAAGGACTCTTTGGCATCATGCACCTCAAGATCCTTCAGGAATTTACGTACCAGAGTTAGCACTAGAGCGGAAGGAGTGATAACTCTGACCATGGCTTGCTGCAAAATCCAGGTGCAGTGGCCTTTTTGTAAAAGAGAAAGTTATTTGAGATGATTGCTACTTTAAAGAAAGCTATTAAAGCATAACTGGCTGATGTATTTTTAATAACATTAATGTATTTTCACTTTTTCCATTTTTTGCCATTGGCAGCCAAAACGTAATGCATTCCAGAACACTCCTAGTTTGTGGAACATACGTATTTGTGTTTTGATGAAAATATGATAGGCAGAAAGATTGCTTCAATACCGAAATCTTTCATAGCTGAGTAACCAGATCTCTCCAGAAAAGTGGAACAGAGCTTGTTAAACATGTGAATGATCAAAAACAAACTTGTAACTAGAAGATAAGATGGATAAGTACAGCATACTAATTATAGTCACCGTACTGTATTATATACTTCACAGTTGCTAGGAGACGAGATCTTAAAAGTTCTCACCACAAGAAAAGAAATTATAATTATGTGGTATGATAGAGGGTTAGCTAATGCCGTGAGGATCATATTGCAATATATGAATGTTGCACGTTATATGCACACATTATACACCTTAAAATTATACAATGTTATAGGTCAATGATATCTCAATTAATACATATGTGTATATATAAATACATATATGTGCATGTGTGTGTGCATGTGTATTTGTGTATGTATTTTTTTTCAAAAAAGAATCAATGTCAGGCTCTGGCATTCTTAAATCTATATATATGTTATTGTATTTACCAAAATAAGATTTTCTTGAAAGTTATTAACTTTTATATTTTTTGTACAAGTTTTTATTAATTTTTAAGTGAGTGAAAGGTATAAACAATTTGAAATTGTAATCTTTATGTAATGGCACAAATATAAACTCAGATAGGAGAAAATTTGCTATCCTAAAAGGCTTTCTAATTAAAAATTAGCTGAAAGGAAAATATTATTTTCCTCAAATTTCTTCTATTCTGTAAGACAAGCAAAGAGGCATTTATGCAACTGCTATGTTGTTCAGAACATACAGAAACTGTAAAGAATCAGGAGATTGGCAATGAAATATCATTTAATAAAGAAGCACTCTGGAGGAAAGTAGAGAGAGCAACAGAATAATCTTTTGTGAGGAAATTTACCTAAGACTGTATATTGTTTTCCACTTAGTTATAACCACATTGTTCCTCTTTTATGGCTAAAATTATTAACAGAAGCATTGAAAGATATAGGAACTAAGAAGGATTTCTATTAAAATTTTACTGTAATAAATGAAGTATGTCATACACTACTTTGTCACAGGTGTAATCAGCACTCAGTGATCAACAATGGGCACCATAGAGTTTCTCCTCCTCCTACCCCTGTCTTCTCTAACCTCTCTGACCATTACACTGCTAAGAAACTTGCTCAAATTTTTCTTTCCAGTTTTAAAAGCTACTTTTGTCAAAACCTAAACTTAATTTTTAGAGTCTTTATAGAGCCTTAAAGGGACCTTGAGTATACGTTTAAAGTCTATGAATTAGTGTGATTGAGTGCCGTGGTGATCGAAGCACAGATGGAGATACTCATGTAACCTTCCTAACTTTGATTAGCTCTTCAGTAGAAAAGATAAAATCCAGCATTTCTCAGGACCAGACCTCAGTTAACAGCCCCCGCAAGAGACAAGGGGTAATAAGGGAGACAGTTTGTGTTTACGTTTTCTGGAAGAGAACGGCCCTAGTTGGTAAAAATGATTGCTAATTCCTAACACCCGGAGAGTTTGCAAGGGGGTGTGGCTGGGGGTAGAAGGGTGGAAGAGAACAGTATGTCAATAGGCTGCAAATAAGAATTTCCATGAGTTTTCTCCTGATTAGAAGCTCAGGGACTAACATGTACAGCAAAAAGACCACTTAACCTGGCAGTTTACAGACATTTGGATGAGTTATCTTTGCTATAAAAAAGATCAATGTGGTTGTTAGAGAGGCAGGGAAAGAGCTTGAGCAAATTATTAGACTAGACGAGGACCTCAAGGAAGGATAAGAATAAAGGAGTTCATTCCAATAACAACAAAAATAATTTCTCAAGAGCAAAAGAAAATTTGAACTAGTAAGAGAAGACACATAACAAGGAAAATAAACAAGAGGTCTCTTACCTGACCTTTGAAGGTCAGACTTGACTTTCTGAGAAAGCACCATAAAACAAAAACAAGGATTCAGAGGGTGTATCCTGGGCCAATTCTTTGGAGTAATATATATGTGTGGTGGTAGTCAGTGACAGCCTGTGGGCACATGTTTTGTGCCCAAGGAGAGTCACAGATTCTAACTCGAGGTGCAGAGTCTTCCTTGAGCTGCACTGTCCAAAAGACATGTATTGTGAGACACGTATGCAATTTAAAATTTTCTAATAGCCACATTATAAAGAAATAGGTAAAATTAATTTTAATAATACATTTTCATTTTTTATTGAAATACACCTAATGTGCAATATTACATTAGTTTCAGGTGTACACCATAGTTATTCAACACTTATATATCTAAAGAAGTGATCACCATGATAAATCCAGCAACCAACTACACAATGCTAGAACAGTATTATTAACTATATTCCCTATGTTGTAGTTTACATCCCCATGATTTAATTTGTTTTGCACCTGGAAATTTGAACTTCTTATTCCCCTTCACCATTTCTTCTGCTTTTTAAATTTTTCAATCACAACTGACATTTGATATTATTTTATATTAATTTCAGGTGCACGGCACAGTGGTTGGACATTTATATATATAATTTAAGAAGTGTTCCTTCTGACTCATCTAGTAGCCACATGACACTACATTGCTATTATTATACCATATTATTGACTATATTCTGTATGCTTTATCTTACTCAACCACAATCTTCACTGATTTTTATAGCCAGAAGTTATGGGGACTTCTCTCCCCAGCTCTGGAGCCTGCTGGGACCCCTCACTCCTCTGGGGGTTGCCCTCCTCAGCGAAGATATTCCTCCTGACTTTTAATGGTCACATGCCGGTGTGGGACCAGTCTGTTCCATGTCTCTGTCTCTCATATCTCAAGTTGGCTTCTTCTATATGTCCTTAGTTGTAGGTCTTTGGTTCAGCTACACTACAGGAGATTCTCAATGATGGTTTTTCTGTACTTCAGTTGTAATTTCGTTGTGGTCATGAGAAGAGGTGAGCAAAGCATTTACCTACTCCATCATTTTTACTAGAAATTTAGTAATAGATTTTATTTAACCCAATCTATCTAAAATAATCCTATTTAATATGTATTCAATATAAAAATTATTAAAAAACTATTTTAAATCTGTTTTTTTAACACACTAAATCTTGAAATCTAGAGTGAATCTTATAATCACAGTATAGCTCAATTGGGACCATCCACCTTCAAGTGCTCAAAAGGCACACGTGGCCAATGGCTACTGTATTGGACAGTTTATTCTTAGTGTGTGAATTGAAAATACGGCAGGAAGCCAAACAAGGCACATCAGGCTGGAAAAATGGCTTTCTAATTCTTAGCCTCGCGATCCCAGCTCACTCTTCCTCCTCAGAATCTCACTCAGTCAAATATTTCCCTTTCCCCATATGTATGTACTTACACAACCATTGTCTCTCTGCTGGCTTTTGTTCCTTGAGCTAGGAAAGTTAGTCAAGTCACTGTCATGTTTGAAAGCACAGCGAACATTTTCAATTCTTTGTTCTCTTCTCTTTGAGTCAATATAACCAGGTTTCCTGCGAGCTCTACATGCTCATTCTTTCCGTTTTACGGACCTAACTCACTTCTCAAACCTGAGCGGGGGCCTTGCACAAACCCAGTTTCTTCATCCCCAGAGAATACAACAGAAGAGGCTCCCTTGGTGGTCATTTCTCAAGCTGATGAAATTTTCCTTCTGTACCCAACAGAACCTGCTTTCACCTCTGTAACAACTTGCCTCATTATAGCACTGCAATGACACACTTCAGTCCTTTGCTCTAATCATTCAAGGGTACCTGTCCTCCTCTCTGGGTTTTCCTAACACCAGCTTCCTCTAGTCTTGGTCCCTCTCATCTTACTTCTTCTTAGTCTCTTTTCAGGCCTACATTTTTGTTCTTTACATACTAGTGGTTCTCAGGGTCTGTACTTATCTCTCCCTGTCTCACATTCAAAACTTTTATGAGCTTTTATTCAGTGTCATGTCATTACTCAGAACCTTTTCTTCCAAATCTGTATTTTTACCCCAATATCAGTTGCTGGACAACACACAATATAGCCAACATCTTAATTTACATCTCTGCTACGTATTCCTCAGGAATTTCAAACTCACCATGTCTAACACATAATGTATCTTTTCCATCAGGCGTACTGCTGAATTCCCTGTCTGAATCCAGAGTACACTCAACTCTCCAGGCACTAGAATTAGTCACTGAATCATCATTTATTTGTCTAATCCCCTTAAATTCCCTTATTCAGCCACAGTACTTTGTTATTTCACTGAGTTTATGTGTCATTCGTCTTGTTGCTACTCTATTTAGACCACTGTCAAAAAGACGGAATGGAAGGAGCATCAGGTTTTCTAACTTTGCTGAATATTGATTACTTTGTATCATGTGTGTGGAAAATATGTAAGGTTACACATAACGGACACGCAATACTCCACTATCAATAACTCCTCAAAGGACTCTTCAATCTATGCAATAAATATGAATCCCATAGTATGGCCCACAAAGACATTTATAATCTGGTCCCTAGCTTCAAAACTTTCACTTTAATATCTTCTCTTTGTCAACACAGACCAGATTATTTCTTCTGGAAGCACCTGTGTGTTTTTCTTGTCTTGCCCACTCTATCTTGAATGTTTCATTGCAGTAATTTCTACCGAATGGCTGCCTAAAAATGATTATCCACTCCGAGACTTTGCTGCAATATGATCTTCTATAAGATTCTTTCCCTTAATGTCACTCATCCATTCAGTTTATATATACTGAGCCATAGCATTACAACATAATGTTAATACAACATAATGATATGTTCAATTGTTCATCTTAGAGGTCTTATCTTAGTGGTTACCAAGCCTCTCTAAAATAATAGACACTTGAGGTGGTTATTCTGTGTATGACACTAAAGAATTTGGGACTACATTTGAAAGTCATGACATTGAAAGTTAGAAAGGCCTCAGAAGAAATGAGATGGTTGTATTGATAACAGATATGTTTGGTTTCTAACTCACGATGTACTACAGTACAATGATGAATAGACTCTTGGCAAGAATCTAAGAGGTCCTCTGGAGAATTGAAAGTACACACGACACATACTCATAAAGAGAATTTCAAACTAACATTTAAAGAAAAGAGAAAAATTAGAGAAAAATTTGAGAGAATAAGTGAAACTAACAGATTAGTTTTCGTTATTGAAAAAACTATATAATAATTATCTAGAGAAAATAATAGGCAGTATGTTACTTATACATAGCTATGGGCTGAGAAATAGATGTAATAAATTGATTAAGCTTGAAATTAATTTCTAGTATTTACTTTGGATCTCGTCATCCAAAGTAAACTAGGCTTAGATATTTTTATTAAAGTCAGAGAGTGTTGGTATAGCAGATAACCTGAAAGCATAAGTCTCCAGATTCAAGAGAATATAGGTAAGTAAAAATCAATAAAGTATCAAAAAATACAATTCACATCACATAAAGAATTTATAGCTGAGTGGAGTAGATGGATTGTAGAACAAAATTGTTGAGTCTCCTGAAGCAATTTAGAGAATCCAGACAGGGACTTCTATCCTTCTTTTAGGAGTAAAGCCCAGGAAAGTAGCAAAATTTCCCATTGTCTCTATGGTTCAACAGTAAAAGATACATTCTTGAGAACCTTAGCAAATGGACTTAGGTCAATATCATACAAAATTCACAGAAGATTAAAATATTTTCTTCTACCAGAGTGGAGATACCTCAGGAGTCCAGGGGCCTTGAAGGCCACTCACAATTGAGATGGAAAGGATGTAGCATTGACATTCATGAATAGAACTCCCTATAGGAACAAAAATGTCTCATTGGACATCAGTGTGGGCAGATGGCCACACAGGACCAGCTGCTGCCTAACTCGCAAAGCCTCCACAATACTTATGCCCTGCAGAAGATAGAGAAGCAGGCGAGGATACTGAATTGATTGAAAGTTTCTGCTTGTGATAGAAGTTTAGTGCAATTAATGAAAAACAAAACTACATTCCTTGCCAGGGTTATACACACTACGTGTAAGAGGAACGGATTAAAAACAACAACAAAATAGAGCTTAGAAAAGAAAAGATTTAAAGAATATGATAATTGTCTTCAAATATTCAAAGGACTTAAAAAATGTAATTTCTTCTTGGTTTAGTTTCAGGCGACAGGTAATTTTTGGTGAGTGGAAATTATAGAGTGACAGACTCTTGGTAAATTAAAAACAAACAGCTCTAACAATGAGAGTCTTAATGGTGGAATTAACTCTTTATTGATGTTACTAAACTCTGCCACTGGGGCCTGGAGGAGAACCTGTATGAAGGCCATTCTTCAATTTAATAAGACCACAGTCCACATGCTTTCAAACATGTTATGATGATGACATAAACTTTCACAGTATATCAGAGCTGTGAAATAGGGGCAGTTTATCTAAAAGGGAAATTAAAAGGGTACCAAAATAGCAAGAGATTTAACCTGGGTCTTAACAACATTTAAACCAAAAAGGACTTGAAGAAGTATGTGGAAGCATTTATAAGCTTAGAAGTTTTGTTTGAATGGTTTTATGTTTTATGCTTTGCTGAAATATTCATGCAACTCTGAAACTAATCGATGATAAAATGCTGCCAAAGATAATACTGGTTCTGTCACACTTCTACAGTCATAAGATTTGAAATTATGTGAATTCATTCCTGTAGGAAAGTCATGACAAGAGGAATGTGATGTTCACATTGAAAGAAAGTTTTGTGAAAAACCAAACCAAAACAAAACAAAACATTGTAATTCTTGTCATGCTTTTCTAACTGTGCTAAAGACATGTAGGTGACAGAATTTTAATGGAAACATTAATTCTTTTGCATCTTATCAACTCTTGACAATGTATGGTTAACAACCACCTAGCTAATGGCTAAGTAATGAAAGAGTTTCTGTATGATACTTTTCAAGAGTTATTAATTCAGTAGTTTCAAGGGATCATTTTATAGGGTATCTGATAGAAAATGTTTTAAAACTGCTGAAATAGTCACAAGTAACATACAATTATTCACGACTTTGTGTCTTTAGGCATTTTCTTACCTTATGGAGACTGCCCTACGTAATCATAAAAGGAATTATTTCTATGTCATTAGATAGCAGGCAGCATTAATTGAAAATTGTTGATGTAGAACAGAATCAATGTTAGACTGACTGGTAGGAAACCTAATATAGTCAATTAAAATAATTTATATCAAAAATACGGACTAACAAGTATAAATAGGGTTTGGGATATAACAACCTTCATTCAGCATATTTTAATACATTGAAATTTTTTATCATAAAGTTGATTTTTATATGTAATTTACTCTAGTAGATAAAAAAAGATACAATGGAAATTTTTATATTACTGGTGGTGGCTTTCAGTCAGTCATTTGCAGAACTCAGAAGTAGGACTAGAGCCTTAAGCTCTGGAATAACTGATGGTGTTAAATTTCAAGTGATATCAGTGATTTCTTATAAATTTGGCTGCAGTTGTTACTTGATCTTTTATATTAAATGATTCTTAAGCCACACATTATTTTCAGACACCCAACATTAGTAATAATTATAAACTGAGAGAGCATAGTAGCTATATAAAATTACATGGAATTCCATAGCTAAATGAAATTACATAGTAATTCCAGAAAGCTGGGTCTTTTGATTTATTTTTTGTACTCTTGTCATACCCTTTACTGTGTTAAACAAGACACTGGTATTCACTGAGTGCATATGCTAATTCAAACACTATTTTAAGTGTTTTAAATATATTCTCATTGGATCAACACAAAGCATGATAAAGGTACTATTTTGTTCCCATTTTACCAAGTGGAAACTGAGCATCATAGAACTAACTCGTTCAGGTGATAGTAAGTAGAGGATCCAGTTTCTAATTAGGACCTTGAAGTGCATATGTGTCACCACTAATCTGTGCCATCTCTTGAAGGCTGAAGCATACATGGTCTTGTACTTCAAAAATATTGTTGAAATAAGACTTTCCCTTTCCCTTTTTTTTTTCCGGTTAGTTCCCTGACCAGGAAGCAAACCCAGGCCACAGTGGCAATTTTTTCACTTTTGGATGACTCACCAAGGCTCAGTATATGTATTTACTCTGTAAACATTCTAGAAAGAAACATCACACCAACCTTAAAGAAGTTGTTAAGTGGTAACCACTAAAAGTCAGGTTAATGACGTTCACTGACCTTTAAGGTGTACAAAGACTTGAACATTAATTAGGACAATGAGAATTTCTTTCGAAAGAAGAGTACTTTGTAGGGTCTATTTCCTATGGGGGAATTACTTCCCTCAACTTAAATCCAAGAATATCAATTAGTTTTTGCCACATTACTAACCACCACAAGTTTAGTGACTTAAAACAACAATCATTTATTTAACTCATAATTCCTCAGTTCAACTATTGGGGCTGCACTAGGCGGCCAGTCTCGTGGTCTCAAGGGGGCTCATGCTTCTGTATCAGCTATCTTGTCAGGTGGGATATGGGTGGTCTAGTGGGACTTCAGCTCAGATGGTGCATCTGGATTTCACAGGGCCTCTCATCTTCCATCAGGTTAGCCCGTCCTTGTTTACATGGCATGGACGATAAGGGTCCCAAGTGGGAGAATAGAAATGTACAAGGTCTTTTGAATACTAGATTTGAAACTGGCCTCAAATTATTTCATCAGTCCATATTACATACATATTTAAAAGTAGAGAAATGAACTCTATGCTTTGATCAGAGGAGCTACGAAGACACATTGCAAGGGTGTGGATACAGGAATACATGGAGAATTTGAAAAATTTTTGTACTCTTATCCTGTCAAGTAATGCATATTCTGAGATAATCACCTGAAGAATTTGGCTTGTATTTTTTGAAATGTTAAAAATTTAAAGTCTGGCATGTGACCCACAGACTGAATAAGAATAAAATCAAGGCTAAAGGAAGAAGACTAGAGATGACTACAGAGGGAGAAAGCTGTACGATCTGGCATGTGGGGATGAATATACATGTTTCCTGTGGGACACGTGTAAGCCCTGCAGAGCTATAATGAGGTATATTGAAAGGCCTCTCTCCAAAAATGCGTCATTTAGGCAAGTCTATTGTGCAGTAGACTGCTGAAAAATAGAAGCAGAGGGGAAAATATAAGTAGCTAGATAGCAGAGATTCTTGGCCCCACTAGGAAATTATAGTTAGAGGAAACTAATAGTTGGATCTTGGAAGAACAATGTCCCGCTCCCCACCAAAAATCCCCAGTAGAATGTCAACATTGTTGTCTATTACCCACAGAGCATACCATACCAGATTACAAGACTAAAATCAAGTGAGATTTTTCCAACCCTTATGTGTCTTGTGTCCCTTAGCTCCAACATTGGAAAACCTGAGGCAACAAAATAAGTGGGGGAGGAGGAATAGAATAGATGGAGGAAGGTAAGTATTGAAGAACTCAGCAATATCAACTAGCAACTATATGACATTATCCCTCCAAAATATGACACTTCTTACCTCTACCTCTACCACCACTATGCTGGTCCAGGCCTTTATTAACTTCTTTTTTTAATTTATTTTTCAATTATAGTTGACACACAACATTATATTCATTTCAGGTTTACAACATAGTAATTAGACATGTATTTATCTTATAAAATTATCACCCTGATAAATCTAATACCCACCAGGCACCACATATGGTTATTACTATATTATCAACTCATACGTTACCTATACTGTACTTTACATCCTCATGACTATTTTCATAACTTCCAATTTGTACTTCTTAATCACTTCACCTTCTTAGCCTCTGGTGACCATCAATTTGTTCTCTGCATCTGTGAATTTGTTTTAGTTTTGTTTGTAATTTCTCATTTTTTAGATTCCACATATAAGTGAAATCATATGGTATTTGTCTATCTCTAACTTATTTTACTTAGCATAATACCCTTTAAGCCCATTGAAGTTATTGCAAATAGTAAGATTTTATTCTTTTTTACAGCTTAGTAATATTCCATTGCACATGTATTCTTTATCCATATTTCTATCAATAGATACAGGTTGCTTCTCTATCTTGGCTATTGTAAATAATGTTGCAATGAACATAGGGATGTGCGTGTATCTTTTCAAATTAGTGTTTTGGATTTCTTTGGCTAAATATCCAGAAGTGAAATTGCTGGGTCATGTTACCACATGTTTAATTTTTGGAGGAATCTCCACACTGTTTTCTGTAGGAGCTGCACCAATTTGCAATCCCACCTATACTGCACAAGGGTTCCCTTTTCTCCATTTCTTGACCAGCACTTGCTATTTGTTTATTTATTGATGATAGCCATCCTGATATGTGTGAGGTGATATCTCATTGCAATTTTACTTTGCATTGCCTTGAACATTAGTGATTTAAATATCTTTCCTAGGTCTATTGGCCACCTGTATGGCTTCTTTGGAGAAATGTCTATTAAGGCCTTTGCCCATTTTTTAATTGGATTGTTTGGAGGCTTTTTTGGTGTTAGGTTGTATTAGTTCCTTATCAGACATATCATTGGTGGATATCTTTTCCTATTTAATAGGCTGTCTTTTCATTTTGTTGATGGTTTCCTTTGCTGTGCAAAACTTTTTCATTTGATATAATCCCATTTGTTTATTTTTTCTTTTGTTTTCCTTGCCTGAAGATACATATTAAAAAAAAGATATTGTTAAGAGTGATGTCAAAGAGTTTATTGCCTAAGTTTTCTTCTAGCAGTGTTATGGTTTCAGGTTTTACATTTAAGTCTTTAATCTATCTTGAATTTACTATGTATGTGGTATAAGAAAGTAGGTTTATGGATTATTGTATTAACCTCCTTGTTGCTTCTACCCTTGTCTACTACAGCCTTTTCCCCACAGAGCTAAAATGATTCATTTTGAAAGTAAGTCAAATCCTATATTCTTCTGCTCAGATCTCCTTTCTCTTGACTAGAAATCAGCCATACAATGATCTACAGGACTGTAACAGAAATGCAGGTGTGCTGCTCAGATTCTCCCTTCAAAAAATAACTTGCCATCTATTTGCTTAGATAATAGTTACCTGATAGCTTTTAACTGCTACACCTCAACATCTGCTGAAACGTTTGAGGCTACACCATTCCTAGGCACTCCCTAGCCAGTAAGATAAGTGTAGTGGGGCTACTAGACCCAGCTACTCCTGCCAAATGTAAGGCTCCTCTTACAGATAACATTTGCTCTGAACCTGGTTTGGCTGAGACTACATTGTATATGAATCACAGTTAAGGTATTCCTTGCCCAATTCTGCCTCCTCTCCTCTTGTCTTTCACAGATTTTAGATTTGTATTGCAGTCTGAAGACTTTTCTTAATTAATTCACTGCCTCTCATTTGCTACTCACAGGATGCTGCCCCTCAATAAATTTCTTGCACTCCTAACTCTATCTCAGCATTTGCTCACACGAGGACCCAATCTGACCGTGATCTAGCCCTTTGTACTTTGATGTCCAGATCTCTCCTACCCTTCACATCACTCACTCTGCCCTCCCCTTGGTTCTCCTCATCATGCCATGAATATGCCAGGTCCATTCTTATCTCCCTCTGCATATTGATTCTCACCTCCAGGTATGAGCATGGCAAACTCCTTACCATCATTCAAGACTTTTATCCAATATCAATTTTTCCACAAGACAACCTATTTCATTCTGTACCCTGATACTCATACCACCATGCTCAGCACTTACATGCTCTCTCTTACTCTGCTCACCTTCTTCCATCTTCCATGACATGAAAGCTGAATATAAGCTCCCTATGGGTAGGATCTTTCTTAGATCACTAAAATATCTTCAACATTTAGTATCTGCTTGCCATGTAACTTATTTTTCATGCTAACTCCTCTCTTCTGTCCTATAGCCATAGCCTTCCTACTTGAGGAAGACCCAAATTGGGAAATACAAGATAGAAACTTTGATATATAATGGATTTTTAATACCTGGAATTGAGATCAAATGTACCTGAATATTTTGTAAAACACTGTGCAATCACCAAGGTGTTACAGGAATGGCTAAGAGAGAGTCAACAGAACAGTGAGGTGTATGTATGGGAAAGGAAGACTATTTTCTGCCTGCACTGTGCTGAGTCCAGTTAATCCAGTGAATCATTCCATACACAAAGCTATTTTATTCTAATGCAGACCATTATTTTAATGGTACACCAAGGAAATAATGCAAAATACAAAAAAGAAATGCAGATGTGAAGATTTGGATTTAAGTCTTATCAGAGACGATTGATTGGGTGACTTGAATTGATTAATTTTCTTTCTGACAGATTTCTCACCTGCAAAATGGGGGTAGTTATAATTAATTCACAGGGGTTTTGTGTGACTCAGATTAGGTAAATGTGAATCTGATCTGGAAACTATAAAAATTACTCTGGGGTTATAATTCGAATCTGTAAAGAAATGCTAATCTTTCATGATTATTCCCTGATAAACATTTCTGACTGATCCAAACCCAGAGAATCACAATTTATTAACAGTTTCAATAAAAATATAGACAAGGAAAAGGAAAATTAATAATAATTTTTTTAAAATTGGGAATCTGCTTTCCCTCCATATCACTCTCTAATTCCTTGCACGTGACTCCTATCTATCTTAGAGATGACAGTGGAGAATGAAGGGGAAAAACAACCTAATGTCTTAGAAGCATGGACATGAATCACCTCAAAACCCTGTATATTCATTTAAGCAGAATTACTGAAGGGCACAAGATCTATGTTTTCAAAAGGGACAGCATTAAAAAGCACATTGATTAGTGATGTGTTCTTTGGAAGAAAATAATAAGAAAGGTGAACTTTCTAAAATACACAATTTATCACCCCTATTTAAAAGACGTCCCAACTACAAGGTAAATTCCAAGTTAAGGTACGCCATATATAGGTTAAGCCAATGATAATGTTTTGCATAGTGATAGGCACTTTGACATGTTTGAAGGATGACTGTAACACTTTGTTCCTAATCACATTTTGAGTATTGGATAGTTCTGAGTTGATGATAAAGAGTATGAAAAACAACAAAGCTAAAAGACATGCCTACATGAACTTGCAGAAATGAATTTTAGACTTTTCCGTTACCTTAGTAATAATCTTGCAAGGTATTTAATTCCTATTCATAGCTAAACATAATTACATACTCATTATAAAACAGACACACTATTTCACACATGAATTCTTTTGATTATTTGATATTTTACTAATATTGACATCCCTAAACTCAGGTCTAAATGATGAAATGGCAAAGAGTGGGAAAGAAAAAATTGTTCATTGATGTCAGTCAGGTCAGTGAGTCAGAACCTATGCTTTGATTCTTTTCCTGAATTAACCTGTTGTTAGTGGGCAGAACTCATATAGGCCTATGTAGATAACGAGTTATGATTAATTGTCTGACCTATCTGGCTCCAAGCCATTTTTAAAGCAACAGACCATGCATCGTTAACATTAACACAACAGTGGACAAATCTAACAGCACATTTACAAGGTTTGGAAAACAACTGAATTGCTAGGTATGCCAAAACATTCTGAGTTAGATCAAATTCTTTGGCCACACTATTTATAACAACTTATTTGAACAAAACAAATGGTATCAAGGACTCACCAGTACCAACCCTAATGAGGACAAATAACAAAAAGTCATGAAATTTTCAATATATAGTTTAGAAGAGTTTTTTATGAGTCTGTGTTTAATGATAGCAATCAATTTTTCTCCACAAACACAATTTATCTCCTTCAATCGTTCTGTTTGAATGATCTTATGCAGCGTTTTTATTTGATTCATGCTTATAGTCCTAAGAGCAAATGAGATGGATTCATCATGGCATGCAGTAAAGTTCTCAATACGTCACTCTGAGCATTATCTCAAGTCTCACTCCGTCCAAAAACCATTACTATTCAACCCAGCCAATTGCCAAGCCCCTGTTATATAGTAGACATCACTCTTTCGTGATAAATGAATAGTGAGATTAATTACCTGCCTCCAGAGGACTTAATGCAACTTGGGCCTCAACTATCACGTGGGGTGGAAGAACATGGAATTTTGCAAGGGCATCTAACTCTGCAGTGAAGGGAAGTGGTCCGGGAAGGCAGTGGTGAGGAAATGACAGTAGTGCTGTGTGGTCATGAACCAGAGTAAGGTGGGCAGCAGCAGGCTGGGGGTCAGGGTGGAAGGAAAGAGAGGGAAGAGGAGAGGTGATATTCATTGTGTTCTACTCTATGCTCAATTTAGAGCTCTCCCGTCTCTGAATTGCTGCTCTGTTTTCCTAAAATTCATGCATACAGCCATAGCTTCACAGTTTATAAGACTATTCCATGCTCTTTCACAAACTGTATTGTCAACTGTCTTCAGTACTCTCTCTCAGTGCCCAGAGTAGACCTGTGCACAGAGGATGCTCTCAAATAACTGTTTTGTGTTCACTGAAAAATGGAAATTACAAAATAGGAATTTTTAAAAGATCTTGTAATATCACCCTCAAATAACCTTATGACTTCATTTAATCTATGTATCTTCACACAGATTTATCCCAGCAGATATTTGACCAAGTTCTCCAACTCCCTTTCTTTCTTGTCACCACAGCACATGGATGTTATGGATACTGACAGAATTGAGTCCATCATGCTCATTTCTTAGATAAAATTTCACAGAAGTGATTGCTCAATGGCCTTTGCTGCCTCCTCAAGCTGGAAAAGGGCAACATGGCCTAGGGATGAAATGCCATTTTTCACCCTCAAATTGTTCTGTCATTCCATGTTGAATGCTGTGTTTCCACTTTATGAAGAGTTATTTATAGAAGCTTTAAAGAGAAAAGATGCCGCCAAGGTATGCCAGCATCAGTAATATTTTTTCCTGGCATAAATGCTGAAAGTGGAAAAGAAGATATAAAACAATTAACATATCTTCAGATTTGATTTCTGACTTTTTTTTTTCAGCCTTCTCTACCTGACAGCATTTTTCAAAGCAATTACAGTAATAAAATAATATGCTTACTAAGAATGTGTTCCTTTAAAAAGGTTGATTTTTTTTTTTAATTTGAAGAAAGAAAAGGAAAGATTTGAAACAGAGACCACAGTGCATAATATTTTAAATTAGAATAGACATTTTTTTAAAAGGTGTGGCCACATTAGGAAAGTTTTCAAAATTATACCAAAGCATATGAGCATGTTATATTCCTAAACAGGCAGAAATATTTGGCATAAGTGACATGCAAATAAGTTTGCTATTAAAGTATTGCCTTAAATAGCGTTCATTTTTCTGAAACTCATAATTAGGTCAAATATATCATTACCATTCACCTCGAGGTAGCTTTAAAAAGTACAGCATTAGAGAGAAAAAGTAACACAGGAAGTTAGTCTTGGAGTTAAAAATGGAAGAAAAATTCCTTATGTTAATATGGAAAATAAATTTATTCACCCATTATGAGAAATTCTCTCTTTCCAAGCAATCTCCTCAGGCCCAGATTTATCAGTGGCAAATCAAATCACTTTTAACTTTTCAGAATTTGAAAATTCTAAGAGTAATGAATCTATTCCCTTTCCAATACTATGACTTTGTATTAAGACTCCCACTTGGTTAAGAATGAAGGGAAAGAAGAACATAATGGAGTTTTTTTTCTTTACTTCTCTCTCTCTCTCTGTCTGTCTGTCTGTCTGTCTCTCTGTCTCTCTCTTTGATTTTCTGATCAAGGGTCTTGCCAAAATGCTGGCTGATATCTCTCCTAGCACCAGTAGCAGCCAGACTTAGATCTATTCTCTACTTACTCAAATGTGGAAGGCTTTGTTGGCCTAGCAGACTCTGCATCCACTTACTGGGCGATTGACATGACTGTATATGGCAGGACTGCCTTAGTCATCAGTTCTTGTTAGAAAAGCTGAAACAGAGCACTCAGGTATGATAGGGCCTACTTCTAGAACGCCAGCCATGCCCACGTTATGCTTATAAATGGAATTGATTCAGATACGTAAAGAATAGTAACTCCATCCATGATATTATATAATGAGGCCCAGTGACTAGGCTGACAACTTTGGAGGGAGAGTTGGAGAGGTTATATGGGAAGAGGGGTGAGAGCTTTCTTGAGAAGTTGAGGAGACTTTTGAGTAGTTCCCTCCTCAAAGGACAAAGACATAAAAGAAGGACAAAGAAGAGGTAAGTTTGCTACCTATTATTCAAATATTAGTATAACTCAACATTTTCAAATATGTGTTCCACATATAATAGATATATTTCTGATAATGCTAGTCCATGGATTTTTCATTATACTTAAATTCTAATGCTATGGTTCACCATGTGTTAAAGCAATGATTTTCAATATTTTAGGACAAGAGTAGATATTAGTTAGAACAATAAAGCCATCAATTTAGATAGTTTGTTGTTTTTTCAAAACAAGACAATAGCCTTGAGTGCTAGACCAGGAAAACTTGTTATAAAAATTTCCCATAAGAAATGGTTAGAGAGAATTCAAAATACTATAAAGTTGCATCCTTATACAAACAGAAATAGAAGTCTGCGTAGAAAAAGAGAGGAAATAATGCCAATAAATAACTTCGAGCAGGTATTATTCAAGGATTTAATACAGATTATTTCATTCAATCTTTATTACAACTTTCTGATATTTTCTTCATTATATAGATATGAAAATATAAAAATAAAGTTAAGCAGTGTAAGTAACTTGCTCAAGTTTAAACTGCTGTTAAGTGGCAAGGGGTGGGTTAAAACTCAAGAATTCTAGGTCCATAGTTAACACTTTTGAGGCTATAGTCTACTACCTCTGCTATTCTGCAGAGAGTTCAGGTACAGCGTTCCTCACTTCCAACAGCCTTGTTTCCACAGGGTCAAACATGAAGTCAAGAAGTAGAAGCAGAATGGGGAAAGGTGAATCAGTAGATATCTCAGAGAGATTAAGAAGAAGCTGCCGGAAAGGGAGTGCTAATCCTGACTTCATGTTTTAAATTTGGGAGAATATAGCCTCAAAAATGCCTTGGGAACAGCCATAGTAATGTATCAGTGATGTTATTGATGTTTAGGTACAGAGAGGGCTTGAGTTTTACTTTTTTGTGGTATAAAACTGGTCCATAAATTCTTGCATATGCTGGAGAAGAAAAGGATAGCTGTGTTGAGAAAGACCAGAAGGAAGCCATAGGACAGCTCTGACATAAGACAGCATGGTGACAGGGATAAGAGACCAAAGACTACCTGATATCAAGATATCTGCAAAGTCAATGGAAACCAAAGTGAGGCCAAGTCATCAAGGATTTTGACCACACCAATAGGGGAGACCGTGGATACACCAGTACAGATACCAGGAGTAAATTCTAGCAGACCACCGCTTAAGGTTACTTAAGGGGTCCGAGGCCACAATCCCCATCCTTAGTCATCACAGACAACAATAAGATCCCACTTGATTCCAGGTTCATCTAGGATTGGAGGTGAAGGCAAGAAGAGTCTCTGAACTTCTATTTACCAAAAAATAGTCCATGTTTGTAAAAGATTGTTTTGAACTGAAAATGTCTGGGATGTAGTGAATTAACACTTTTAAGTTGGTTTCTCACCCTTACCCCATCAGACATAATTAGTACTTTACAGAACACTCTTTGGGAAACAATGGTTTGGCTCAGCATAAGGGATCTATGCTATTATTAAACCTAAAGTCTGGAGATCTCAATCCAGGCTATATATGATCACTCATACTATCCCACAGAAGGTGTGGGGGAGGGGGAGAGAGGGAAGGAGAGAGAGAAAGAGATCCTTATAAGTATTCTATAATTTCTTACTAATATTTTAGTGAAAATTACCAGAGCTAGTAATCTTATTTTACTAATCTGTATTATATATTCATTTTGTGGTAGACAGTAGTAGACAGTGAGATTGTTTTTCCCCTCAAGTAAGTTGTCTCACACATGGCCATCGCAGCACTATTAGCTATAGTAATATGGTCTAAATTTCGAATTAACATTAGTCAAAAAAAGCTAAGCAAGCTTACCTTCCTGCCTACTCAAGCACAACATTCAGTTTAGCACAGAAAATCAAAGGCCATGGGATTCTTTTTCCAATGCAAACTATCATTTATTAATTTGTACTAAAATGTTGTCTGAGTTAATATTTTCAAGAAAAATCTAGAAAAACAAAACAGGAACACTTGCTAAAAATCTACATCTTTTAATTCTTTGTTTTTTAATCTAATTAAGTTACACATGAAAAAAATTGTAATATATAAAAAAATGAACATTTTGCTTTTAAGACTTTTGAGATTGTTCCATTTTACCTTATTAATGTTCAGGGATCTCACTGCTAACTTTTAACACAGGTGTTGTTAACACCAAAGGTAGAAAATCTACAGCACATTATAATAGGTTATTCTGAAGTTATCCTAATGTCGTACCAACACAAAAAAGCTGTTAAAACCTATGTTTTAGCAGCATCTGTTGCTAGCAGATTTCCTACCTGATTGTCAGGCTAGGATTTCTAAGTCCTTTCATCTTGGAGGTACCCAAAGCATAGTTTAGTTAAACTTTGTGTCAGATAAACCTTTATCCTAAAAGTCCATGTTTCACTTAGGGAGGTTATCATCTTTCTCCCTGTGTTAGCTTGTCTTTTTTCAGTTAAGAGAAGCACAAAGACATTCTGGTTACTGTCAGTCAGGGAGGGATATTACAAGTAAACATGAAGAAGCAAGGAAAATCACATATTGCTGCTCAGAAATTAGTATAGTCATACCTTGGTACTCAACTGCTTTGAAAGTCATCAAATTTGGTGCTTGACACATTTTGAAGCCAAAATTTTGTTCCGGTACTCTACTCATCATGCCTCCCGGAAAGTACCAAGTTACCTCTGTAGTTGCCCCAGTTTTCCAAGAAAAGTTGTGGTTTCCTCGTCGAAGAACCTGCCTCAAAGACGCGTAACTATGCCTCTGTATTCTAATGCTTAACCGGTGCATCTGTTGGCTCATAGCCATTCCCAACTGAGCGCATTCCCTCTATGTCTCACAGTTACACTCCCAAAAAAGTGAATTTGATTAGTTCAGTGGACTCTGACAGTTGGGCAGACCTCCCATGAGCATAAATCCATTCCTGCTTCAAGCAACCACTGTGAGGAAGGGTGGTTCACATTATTAGATTCCCTGTGAAGGAAATATGGAAGTTGTAAGCATGGGGAACCTAATAAGTACTTTTCCAATACATCTTAGTGTAAAGATCCTCTCAAGAGCTGTAATCAATTTGAGATTTCAACCTACCTACAACTAACACATTAGCCCGTCACAATTTCATGGTTATGCAGAAATAAAATGGCATGCTGTAAATAGTTTCAAAATACAAAGTCCCATTTAGAAAAAAAATTTAACACAGCAGGTATTTTTGGTTTAAATTACTTGCCACAAAGCCAACTTGTATTGCAGCCACCAAAAGAGAAAAGAAACTGCTCACGTTTCCTTTTAAGCCTTTGATATCTAAATATTTCTATTCACAATAATGATTAAAATAAAGATTATGATTAAATTGAGTGGCACAAAATCACAAGAAAAAGTTTTAAGGTCATTTTCCAAGGTAAAATTTCTCAATGATGATGAAGTTTTTTTATTGTCATTGAAAAGCTGAAGATGTTTAAATAAGTTGGATTAAAAAAAATAGAAGAGAAAGTGCAGTATAGAAAGCAAAACTGTGGGAATAAAATGGATCAGAAATACATAACAAGGGAAAATAATATCTGTTCATACAAAAACTTGTAAAGTGAGTCTTAACAAATGTGAACATAAAGAATGATGTTAATGCTTTAGACTCAATGATAAATCAGTGTTTTAAATCAAAATTACAACTTCAAGTAATAAAAATGTAGATTTACTCATTTCACAAAAGTTTACTGAGTGTCTACCTGGTTCCTGTCTTGGTATTATGGAGTATTCATAGTTTAAACCAAAATGGTCCTTATGCAAAAGTTTGGTTGTGGTTAAGTTTATAATGAAAAGTCACATTATAATCACATGAGAGGAACATATGTGAGAAGAAAAAAAAGATAAAGAAGTAGTTAAATGGTGGTAGGTATCCTTTTTAGGAAATTAGGAAGAACCACGTAGGCCCTTTTCTTTCTACCCTCACCCCTGAGGTTAGAATATAAATGTAAATGCTAAGTTCTTGCTCTCAAGAAGTTTCAAGGAGATAGGTATTAAGTACAAAAAAAAAAAAAAAAAGGTAAATAAATAATAAAAAATTTAAGATCTTGACGGTAGTCCCCCCTTACCCACAGTTTCATTTTTCTAAGTTTCAGTAGTGGCAGTCAACCATGGTCCAAAAATATTAAATGAAAAGTTCCAGAAACAAACAATTCAGAAGTTCTGTGTTGAGTGCCATTCTGGCATTTTGAGCAGTGTGATGGGATCTCGCACCTTCTGACCTGGGATGTCAGTCATTCCTTTGTCCACATTTCTATATTAATACAATCCCTGTCCCTTATTCACTTAGTAGTCATCTCGATTGTCAGATCAACTCTAATAAGCATCACAGCACCTTAATAAGCATCACAGTGCCTTAATAAGCATCACAGTGCCTTAATAAGCAACTCTTATTTTACTTAATAATGGTCCCAAAGAGTGAGAGTAGTGATGCGGGCAATTTCGATATAACGAAGAGAAGCCGTAAGTTGCTTCCTTAAGTGAACAGGTGAACATTCTTGACTTAGGAAGGAAAGAGGGAAAAGGACACTTAAAAATTCTTTTTAGAAATTTGGATCCTGACCAAAATTTTGTACTTCCTGTTCTCTCTACCTCAGTTTATCTTTCTCTAGAAAGGTGACTGCCTCATCACTTTAAAGACTTGCTCATATTTTATCTTTTAGTGTGACATTTACTGGCTGTGATATTTAAATTTTTACACACAACACCCCAACAAATCTCTTTCTCTTGTTCCCTTTTTATTTTTATCCATGCCACTTATTATCTTCTAACTTACTTGTAATTTATTTTTTGAATGTATTTATTATTGCTCTCCTCCAACTAGAATATTAGGTCCATGAATGCAGAAAATTTTTTCTACTTTGTATATTTTTGTATCCATAATGCATAAAGATGTACCTGGAGTTATCAACATATATTTATTGAAATAATGAATACATTAATGAATGAATAAATGGTTAGAAGACTGTGCTACCAACTCAGCCCAATAAACTGTTGTATTTGTTAGGACAAAATTCAGAGAGATAACCTTTGAAGTGATCGTTCTTTTATAAGCATACTCTACATTTTAGTATTTTGTGAACAGGCTCAAATTTGTCTATATCTAAATATATCTTTAATGAAGGAAAGTTTATTCATATTCAGAATATTTCAGTTTAATAAAGGAGTGTGTTTTCTGTATACCTTCTTTAACTGAATTTCAGGGAAAAACTAAACATATAGACTATAAATCCCTGAGTATTCCCTAAACATTATAATCTTTTTTTGAGAATTTATTCTCTAAGGATAGGGTTCCCTTTAGTGCAAGCTTGTCCAACCCACAGCCCACGGGACACATGTGGTCCAGGATGGCTTTGAATGCGGCCCAACAAAAATTCGTGAACTTTCTCAAAATATTACAAAAGTTATGCATGGACTTTTTTTTTTAGCAGCTCATCAGCTATCATTAGTGTTAGTCTATTTTATGTGTGACCTGAGACAATTCTTCTTCCAGTGTGGCCCAGGGAAGCTAAAATGTTGGACACCCTTACTTTAATGGATAGATCAAGGATCATTCCTTAGAGCCTTAAGATGTTACCTGCTAACATGGTTTATAGGCTTTATCCTTCAACTCACTCAGTAAGAAATAATTCCCACACTCCCATTGAGTCAGATAAAATTCTTAGATTCCACTAAGCCTCAATTTATAGAAAGGAAAACAGCCACACTGGAAGGATGGACCTACTTTTTATTCCACTAAGTTAAAAAAATAAAAATAAAAAACAAAGCACTCACTGAAAGTATTTCTAAGCCATAGGAGGTATTTCTAAGGCAGACTTGTGTATTCACTTCAATGACTAAAAAAGATTCCCAAGGGTAAAGCAGTCTCACACTGACATGATTTCCAACAGGAGAGGGACAAGAGATTAGAACCCTTCTCACTGAAGCTCATACGTGGCTTTGCTTGTCTCCTTACCTGTGAAAGCATGTTTCAGTTGGCTAAGTCCTGATTCTGGCTCTCTTCTATTGGGACTTCAGAACTCCATGGTCAAAGAAACCATTTTCAGAAAAAAATCTTCCCCTAGTAATATTGTTTTTAAGAAAAGAAAATATATCGTATTGCCTGGCATATTATTAGAATGAACCCTGAAAGTATTCTTAGATAAAGAGTATGTTTTACACATAATGAAGAAATCAAAGTTGTTTATATATGTGGAATTGCAGCTAATTGGATAAATACAATTTTTTTTCCAAAATACCCATTTAGTGTATATTGATATTTCACAGAAAATAAAATTAACCTTATAAAATCTAGGTATCTCAGGTGGACTTCTTAGAAACTATCTAGCACACTTGTATGATTACAAGACAGAGAATAGGTATAAATTTGATATGAGGAGGTGTTTAATACAGCATGGGTAAGGAAATATAGTCTTAATCTCTCAAGTAAAGAAAGACCTTCCAGATTTCAACCTTTGTTTTTATCAATTATCCATGAATGCTTCATCTCAAGAGTCACGTCTCTCCACTATCGCTGACTCAACAACTATTTATTTCTCCCAAGTTCTTAGTGAGTAACTATTAACACAATGTTGCAACCTCAGGCATCAGCAGAATTTTTACTAGATAGGGCTAAATCAAAGAAAATGGAATTTAGAGATTCCTGTTTCAATTCCAAAAATATATACAAATTTTAATGCATTTATGAAAGAAAACTACAAATATTTTGGAGTGCAGTGGAGCAAGCTGGTATAGATAGCAGTTTTACGCTGATATCTGGAAAGTGAGGAGGAACTAATCAAACGAGGAGCAGATGAATGAGCATTCCTGGTGGTGAGAATGTGTGCAAAGGCCCTGTGGCAGGAAAGACTTTCATGTGATCAAGAAACTGAGTGTTAAAAGACTTTGTGATGGAACTTGTGAGTTAGGATTAAAAACCCCAAATGTTCTAATAAATAATGCAAAGTCTCAACAATGTAACATAATAAAAATGCATTTTTTGCTGCTGTCCAATGCAGGTCAGGTGGCTCTCGTAGGTGCCTCTCCTCCAAGTGATGATTCAGGCATACAGACTTTTTTTCATTGGGTAGTTTTGCCATTTCAGTATCTTTCTTATCCAAGGGAGAAAAAGGATCACACAGGCAATGTTAGTATTGCAAGTAGGGCATATCCCTCTTACTCACATTCCATTGCTGAAAATTGTTCCTTTGTTTCCAACCTAGCTATGAGTGTGAAGGAGAAATAGAATCTTCCTTATCTGTTCAGAAAGGATGCATATCTATGCAGCCTTTGTCACAGAGGGAGAAGAGAAATAAAAGCTGAGGTCAGAGAGCTAAGCAAGTGCTATGTGATGCAATCTTATAGTTCACTAAGATATTGAGTTATATCTAAAATGTAGAAAATAAATAAATGACTTCAAGCAAGAGAGTGATATAATTTAATCCATACTTCTATAAGATCACTCTAATTATAATGTGGCTATCAGGAAGGGAGTATGGTGTATTCATCTGAAGCTCAAAAAGAGAGTGTGATTTAGCAACAAATTCTGAAATTTAATGCCATATAGGAAGTAATTGAAGTAAATGGGCATGGATGAGTTTGCTATAGATGCAATAAAAACTCCAATGTTTTTAAAGCAAAGCTAGTTGAAATTAATATTATTTTAAATTTATTCCTGTTTTCAGTATAGCTTAAAAGCTAATGAAATGTCTGACTTTCAGATCAATAACCATTATTATGCCGTACATTAAGAACAGGGAAAGGAAGGCAAGCAGGTGGATCTGACACTTCATTTTCCTTTTACCATCTGGAGAGTGCTGATACAGTACACAGAGCTTTATTGTACCTACTTCTGGGACTAACTTTGGAAAGAACACAAATAGCCTACACTTTGATTTGCAGAACAATTTTTTTAATGTGTGAAACGATTTAAGTGTATGGATGAGTCAAAGGATAAGTTTCTGTGAGTCACTGGGGATTAAAGAATAGAAATGCCAATTTCAGTCTCTAGTAACTGACAGATTTGATAAACATTTATAAAACAAGATTATCTGTACCATAACATGCAGCAAGATGAAAATGCAATGTAGAGTTCTCCCTTCATTAAAAGTTCCTGTATATGAGAACTTAAATGTTTAACTGATACAGGGTCACCCCGGAGGCATTGCGAGTGGGACAGAGAAGGGACCAGAGCCAAGGCACTCATATTTCCCAGAGGAAGTATTTGCTTACAGGCAACATGTGGTTTCAATGACCATTAAGGTATATTTACATGTCCCTATCAATGGTCATTGTTTAAATACAATAAAGAGAAGGTATAAATAAATATGAAGTGGTCTTTGCCTCCTGTAGTTAGATAGAGAATAGAACAGGAGAACGGCCCAGGGGATACATAGATGAACAGTAAGCAGACTCCTAAGAGGCTCTGGTGGCAGGATCTTCAAAGTCAGGTACACATAGATACTAATTTTGGTTTTTGCCCCAATTGTATCTGATGTAAGCGCTCCATCACCAGCCTTGCTTGATCTGCCCGTTCAAGACTGGCGTAGTAGGAGCTCTGTCCCTGAAGTCATTTATTCTAAGCACATTGGAGTTGCACTCAAACAGAAGATTACCAAAATCCCATAGAATTTTATAATTATGCGCATCTATGGGGCTCAAGTAAATTTCAAACTTTTTATATCACAAAGATTCTTTGAGAATCTGAAAACAGCCATAGACTGTTCCAGAAAATAAAATGTCACATATATGGTGACACAATTTCTAGTTCTTTTTTTTTTTTTTTGACCTCTGCACTCAATCTTGTATCAGAAATTTATAATTAGAGGAAGGATTTTCTTTTCCAAATGTAGAACTTGTACTTATTCTTTCCACTCTTGGTCTGTTACTGTCGCTACCATTTGATATTTCCTTTTTACGAGCGTGCATTCATTCCTTAGATTTTTTCTGACAATAGTGCTTGCTGACTCTGCAAGTCACTGCGGTGAACTTGTCATCTGGTTTTTTTTTTTTTTTTTTTTTAATTCATTTTTATTGTTAGACTTATTGGGGTGACATCTGTTAGCAAGGATCATCTGGTTTTAAAGTCCTTCTTTAATAGTGTAACCACAGAATTCCCGAGACGCTCTTAAAATAGAGATGTACTTCCCAAAGTTTTATATTCTCCACTTTTCATAATTACACAGTTCCATTTACTTAGTGTGACACCCAATACTAGGGCGTTACGTGAGCTGGGCTTTCACCATACTTATTTTCAAATTCTAGAGTCATCTCTTTTGATTTATGAACTTCCTAATAAGACATCCCTGTACGACATGGTCTCAGTTGCTGCAACTAAACCAAAAGTAGAGGAAATTAGTAGAAAGTTGGCATTAATACATTTTTTTCAATCCAAAAAGGGACTGTTTTTTCAAAACAAACAAGGTTCAGAATGGGCTTAAGTGACAAAGGGAGTCATTAGAGATTTTCTTCCAACCTGCTTTATAGTATCTCTACTCATTCCTTCTGGTTTGCCTACACATTGATTATTTTTAAGCTTATTCTATTTCAGAAAGTTAGTGACAATGAGCAAATGCAAGCATTTTGTCTAATCACTTAGCATGTGGTTTAGAGAATTGTTAGGAAAAGCATGCCCACAATACAAAGCCCAAATCCAAAAGTTATAGTTATATCCTTATCCCACATTAAAACTGTCATCACTGGAGCCTAAAAATTTTCAACTATAGAGACTTCATAGGTTCCTCTTTCTTTCCTGAACTTTAACAATATTCCCCCCTTGAGTGGGAAAAAAACAGAATGGGTATAGAATAAATTGACAATAAAAGAAAGCAAGCATCAGCTGTTTTAAAAAAATAAGCCACCTCCATCCCCCCTCCAAAAAAGTTACCTATGAGAAGAAGGGGCTGGTAGAACTTCAAGAATATAAAAGAAAGGAATTAAATTGTTTAAATTGCTTACAGATGAATGGCTTTAGCCTTGTCTTTAGATTAGTCGGCACTACGTAAAGGAATGGCAGACAGTAGCCACCAATGAGAAGCACAGGGTGAAACAAGAGAGAAAAGGCCAAGCCATTATCCCCAAGTCCTGTTGCAGAAGGTTAGAACTTTGCTGTGGGTATGGATGCTCTTTTCTCTAAAGGGCTTCCTTTCCTTACGGGACAAGAAATGTAGAAATATGTCCTGCAATAAGGATCCAGCTTCTTGAAGAATATAATGTGATTCCAGTGTACTTAAACATACCCTTTCTGCAGGATAAATTTTACACTGTTATTATCCAATCTAACTTTTAACGTAGTCTAGGGCTAGCGCTCCAAAGATATTCACTAGACAATGATCTCTACAGTAGAAAAAAAATACAGCATGAAAATCCTGGAGCTCAAAATTATTTTCAACACCTGAATATTTCACAATAATTCTTCTCCTGAGTTGAATGCCTTGCCTAAAACTGGAAATTGAAGAAACATAGGTGATGCTCAAAGACAAGTGGTACTGTTGGAGTGCTAAAATAGTTTGCCTTAATCCAGAAGAGGAAATCTACACTCTCAGAGTTGGTGGTAGAAACTACAAAGAATGGGAATGTGGGAAGCAAGTGAGGAGAGAACTGCAGAAAACACACATCCCATTTTGATATTGCCAAAGGTTTGTGTGGGTACATGTCCAAGTTTGCCCAGGACATTTCAGGTGTACGTTTGTTTTCATTAGTATTATTACTAACTCCCTTCTCACTCTCGGAAAGGTCCTAATTTGGTCAACAAATTTTATGGTCATCCTAGCAAAGACCATCCCTTTTACATTTCTCTTCCCAAAAGCAGAAAAAGGCTTGGAAGGGGGAAATTTTTGCATGTGGACATGAAAGGAAGTGTCTTAAGGCCAGTTTGTCCATCCATGGCCCGCAGGCCACGTGCAGTTTACGACAGCTATGAATGCAGCCCAATATAAATTTGTAAACTTTCTTAAAATATGAGATTTTCTGCAACTTTTTTTATTTGTTTGTTTTAGCTCATTAGCTATCGTTAGTTTTAGTGTATTTTATGTGTGGTCCAAGACAATTATTCTTCTTCCAATGTGGCCCAGGGAAGCCAAAAGATTGAACACCTCTGTCCTAGGGAGATCGTTGAAGACATTAAATGCCACACTAGGGCATTAGGAAGTTAATCTCTAGGGCCAGAACTTGTGGTTCAGAGGAAATTTTGGTGTGCCAGTATCTGTTCTATAAATGCAGGAACTTCCCACCTGCTCATGAGTTCATTCTCACACAAAGGCACATGGGTATTTCATCTTCTCTCTTTTTCCTACACTAGCCATGTTATCTCCATTCCTAGATTATCATCCTAAAACTAAACTTTTAATGTTCTGGTTTCTCAGGGTTCCACCATGGACCTTCTCTTATCTTTCTATTCTCTTAACTATTCCCACCAGCCCATAGCTTTAAATACATATTTATTTTACTACGTTTCAATCTCCAGTTCAGTCTTCTCCTTGCAGTCACAAGGGACACAAACAACTATTTGACTTCAATACTTAGGGGCTTCATAGACATCTTAAAATGGAACTTTGCCATCATAATTTCTACTGGGGTAACCACTTTGAGCACCTCTTGTAATTGCAGAAGTCAAACATGACTTGTATTCACCTTTTGTTATTGGCATATATTGAGTATTACAATTTTAGTATAGCTTTTCCTTAAAATGTGTATACATTTTTTGGTATCCTCTTTACTTAGTAAATTCCTCAGATCCGAAACCCATGAGGCATATCCTCTTTCTCTCTTTCACTCTTGATAAATAATCCATCACTGTATCTCATCAGACCTACCCCTGAAACATACCTGGAGTCCACCAATTCTCTCCTATTGTATTCACTTTAATCTGGTCATCATCCTTTTCCAGCTGACCTACTGAAACAGCCTTCTAACTAGTCTCCCTATTGCCATTGTTAGCCCTCCAGAACATGGTCCACCCATTGGCCAAAGACATCTTAAAACATAAATCAATCATGTCACTGTTTGACCTTTCAAAGTCTGTAAGACTCCTTACTATGGCTTATAAGATTTTGTTCGGCCTAGCCCCTAGTTGTCACCCCACCCCATCTCATACCACCCTTCTCCTCGGGCCTCATTCATCACCCTCCTTGCTTTTCCCCATGGTAGGTCCTTGGGCATGTTTTTCTTTCTGCTGAAATGCTCTGCCCTCCAGATGCTCACATCAGCTCCTTTCTCCCCCTTTAAGTTTTGGTTAAAATTTCACCTTTTCTGAGAGGACTTTGGCCTCTTGTCTCGGTCCTTCATTTTTAAAAAACATTACAATTTATCATCATCTCAATCATCTCATATATTTTTCTTTTTATTAATTTACTGTTTTTTTCATATATAAGCTTCAGGGTAGCAGTGAGCATTTCTGTGCTCTTCCCCTAATGACTTCAGTGCCTATAATACTGTAAACAGTAAGTAAATATTTGTTCAATCAAGTAATCAATTGATTGATCACATGTCAATTAATATTTACTTTGTGCTCTTAAAAAGTATCTAGAAAAAGATAAATCAAAGAGATTTATTTTTGATCTGCATAAAACTTGATGTCCAAAGTTTGTTTTCCAAAGAAGTCCTTTTCAGGTATGATTTAAGATAGAAAAGAATGTGGACAGATGTGTTTTCTCTATAGATCACAGAACACCTCACCTTAGGGCTGCTTCTGGGACCTCTATGCTAGTTACTAATGTATAGCAAACTAGTCTCTGTTAACTGTACTGTGCCCACTTTACTGATATAAAATAGATATCTTGGACTTTATTTGATGGGCACCCTTGCCATTTAAATGCTCAACCCCACACTTCAAATCCAACTTCTAATTAAAATGTATGAGGGAAGTTCACACCTTGGTATCTGCCTACATAGCTATCTATTTATGTAGCAAAAGCTGTCAACATGACAAGAAGAGAGAGAATTTGTCCCCGTTCAGGAAGTACATGAACAACAACAGAAGTCAGAGCAAATTGAATTTGTGTACTTCTGCCCATCCCAAGGTACACAAAGATGAGGACCCTTTTAAGTTGCCCCAAGTACAACTATACATGTGTTTCCTGGCTTATAATTTTCTAACTTTCTACTTTATATTTCCTTATGCCTTTCTTGTCACTTCTTCTCCACTCATCCCTGGAGTTGTACACATTAAAGATGCAGTACAGGAAGACTTAAGTGGCCAGAATTTAATCTCTCTATTTTTCATATTACATGACTGAATACTTTCCGGACAGCCCTCATATACAGAGGGTGCCAAAGAAAATGTACATACGTTTTTAAAAAAAGGACAAACTGTAATAAAATTTTAATACTCAATATATACCAATAACAAAAGATGAATACAAGTCACATTTGACTTCTGCAATGACAAGAGGTGCTCAAAGTGGTTATCATCAGTATTTATGTAATACTGATAACATGTAATACATAGACATCTCTTAAAATATGAATATAATTTTTGGCACCCCTTGGCAAGGTTATGACACCCTACTGAGTTGTTTATACAGTGCTGCCAATGTGAGGTCACAGTGGCAAGTTCATGAACTTGTCTGATTTTGGGTATGATGACAGCTCTGATGGCCATTCCAGAAAGAGTTCCAAAATTGCTTTAAAGGGTGGACTAGGTGCTGGCATTGGTGCATAACTTCCCAAGGAGAGTACTTTGAAGGTGACCATAATGATATTCAGCAATGAGGCACATAGTAATTTTTCTAGGATGAGTTTGCAAAATTAATTGTCTGACCTCATACATACATACAAATTTTTACCTTTGAGATTTGGTTACATACATCACAGTGCTTTACTCTTACGTATTTAACATGTATTGCACACATTTGAATGAATGAACGGTGATTTCTATTATCCTTTTGAATTTATATATGAGTATAAAGCATTAAGCATTAATTAAGCATTAAGGTGACTAGTTGTTCAATAAGGACATGATCCAGAACATGAATCAAAGAATTTAACCAAGCATGGTGTCAGGTAGCTTGTTTTGGTGACACACAAACCCCAAAACTTCAGAGGCATGCAACTAACATTTACTCTCACACTCCCAGGTCTGTGGCTCTGCTCCATATATATTCATTCTGTACCCAGGCTGAAGAGACAATAGCCACTCGGGGCCATGTTTTTCTCAATGGAAAGTTCTAGAGCTTCACGAGGGATGAGCAGTAACATTTGGTGTCTCCTAAACCCTAGACTTGTAACTGGCACACTGCCATCTCTGCTCATTAGGCTCCACTTTTTCTGCAAGGAATAGCTCCCTGGTCCATTGTTCTCCATAGTTCATGGCTCTGCTTTCTGGAAAGTTTCTTCCTTTTTTCCCATTTTGGACATATACTTGTACTTCTGAAGAGGACATGAGAGCACATAGGTTTTTCAGTGGGAACAAGAGGTCCTTTTGCATCTCAAACACATCTTTGATTCTTTTAGTGTAGGCTGACCAAGGTCTGCCAACACAATTCTCTCAAGCAGCTGTGTCTCAAACAGAACTCTCTACAGATTTGATTCTAGTCAATTAATATTTACAATTACATGTGCAAAATCCACCCCACGGAGTTTTAGACATGTCTCTTTCTGTAGACTTAATCATGAATACTTTGGACCCCTTGGATTTTTGTGGGACTAAGCCCTTAGGTTCTCTGGAAGGTCTTTTTACCAGTTGAAAGAATCTACAAAATATCCTCTCAAACTCTTCTAGATCCTAACAAAGGTTGTTAGGATCTTGATTTGGTCTTTAAACTAAAGCCATGCCATACTGACAACACTTTCGATTTGTTGAGACATGATGTTATTTATCGCATTGCAATTTCTGAATTACTTATATCCCCTTTAAATTCTGCTTGAAAATGGTTTGCCTTTTCCCCCAAGCTTCTTTCTTTCTTCTATTCCTTGTCAAATGCAGTTAGTTGCAACCAGCTCTCACATCCAATATTTTGCCTCTATAACACCTAGACCAAAGTTATAAGATTATTCACTACATATACTGTCTTCCAGGTCAAAGCAGGCCAGGTTTTACCAAGTAGTTTGCCACTCACTAAAACACCTCATCATTTTTCCATGTCCACTAAAGAATGTCTTCCTGATCACCACTTATTCCCAAAGCCAATGCCCCATATTTCAGGTTTTAGTAATGTCAGCAATGTCGTTTTAGATGTTTTTGTATTACACTGTCTGTCATATTAGTTACCTAATGCGATGTAATAAATTACAACAAACTTATTGGCTTCAAATAGTACACATTTGTTGTCTCACAGAGTCGGGGCTTTTAGCACAGCTGAGCTGGAGTCTTTGCTTCAAGACCTCAAATGAAGTGTGACTAGACCTGGGCTCTCATTTGGAAGCTCAGCCAGGGAAGAGGCCACCCGCCTACCTGCACGGTTGTTGGCAACAGTCATTTCCGTCCAGCTGTAGGCTCTACGGCCTCTTGCTTCTTTGGAGCCAACGATGGAGAAAGAGACTCCAGCAGGAGAGGTGCTGCAATCTTACATAATCACACACATGTCCTTACCTTTGCCATATTCCATGGGTTAGAAGCAAGTCACAGGCCCTGCCCACTCTTAAGAGATGGATCAGAGAAGGATGTGGACACTTGGGATGAGGATCACAGGGGACACCACATCTGTTGTTCGTTCAGGACTACCAGTGTCCTTCTTAAAGGGGCAGTTACATTCCTAGAATCTTCTAACTTGTGTACATGGCTCTGGGTTAGAGTTTGCCAATGAGAGGAACATCTTTATATAATTTGGAAAGTGAAAGTGAAGTGAAAGCGTCCATTCTCAGGAGGTTGTAGCACTCAGACGCAGAGACTTCATAGACCTCTTGGTGCAGTTCTGGTCACTATGCGGGTTTCCCCAAATTCTGTCTGCTTCACACACTCCATTGCTTCTGGGTGAAGTCCTTACTGGCTGTTTCCCAGGATCCTCTGGCCACACGCTTCCAGACCTTTACTACCCCAGCTTCATACCTAGTGCCTACATGAAATACTCTATTCCCGTAATAATTGCAATGGTTCAATTTCTCTGATCAAACCTAGGCTGATACACATGTATTGCAGACTCAGAATTCAAAAAGCTTTCTATATAACTAAATAATCTTATTTTAAATGACAATTTTAAATGTTTACATTCCAAACCAGAAGCTTTGGAAGGTGGATTTTATAATGTGGATTATCACAACAGTTTCCCAGATAATGTTGATGCAAACTCAGCTTGAGGAGCCAAAGAAGCAGTATTAACCTGTTAAGTCAGGACCCCCAAACCAAAGTTTCAGCTCTTATACCAGTTAATGTTCTGGCACTTAATAATTAATATATTATTATGTTAATAATACTTAATAATTAGTAATTAACTTAATAAAGTCACCTAATATCTCCATGCCTCTGTATGTCATATACAATATTTCCTTGTGTATGAAAAAAAGATCATGTCTAAGTTTCCTTCCATCTAAAATTTGATTTTGAGGGAGTTCCCTGATGGTGTAGTGGCTTAAGGCTTTGGCGCTGGCGCTGTCAGCGCTGCGGCCTGGGTTCGATTCCCGGTCAGGGAGCTACCCACATACCAAAAAGCAAAAAGCAAAAAACAAACAAACAAAATAATAAAATAAAATTTGATTTTGAGATTCTATTTATAATTATACAACGTCTGTGAAGTATTTAAAATAGTGCATGGAATATGGTAAGCAGTACACAAGTGCTTGTTAAAATAAAATTTAAATGTAATTTGGAGAATAGCAAAACATTTACTAGTACTAATATTCTGAGTTAACAGTATAATATTCTAGGCAATCACATTAGAAAATAAATATAATTAGACCAGTGCCCTTGTGGAGCTCACAGCTGACGGGGAAGATGGAGACACGAACGAAGCATGGCAAGAGGGCCTAAGTGCTCATGGTCTAGTGTTCCTCAGGAAGCCTGGAAATAACTCATTTTGCCTAGGGGGCACAGGAACTGACTCGCTTGAGAAGGTACCCTTTGAGTTGTTCAGAACATCTCCTGGGGGAGAAAGCAGTACTGTAGGATAGGATGTAATTATTCACTTAGAGACAAAGAGCAGACTGTCAAAAATACTTTTTTTCCTCAGACAATATATAGGCTTTCAACAAAGATACTTGATGTATAAATAGGTGAAATATACACTGTTGAAAGCTAGGCAGATGACTGGCAGCAGGGACCAGAAAACTCCAATTTGCTGTCTTTAATAAATAGGAGGTTGTCTCACACTGAAGTAAGTGTGGGAATAAACCACTCAGCTCTGGTCGGGTGGCTCAATGACACTTACTATTGGAAACCCAAGCAGGGTATCTGCATGTGGCCACACCCTCTGTATAATACACAATGCTGGGGGCTGCCAGTGACAGACTACAAAGTCTGATCCCTGTCCCCTAACCTTAGGCGCTTCTGTCTTTCGCTTCACCCTCCTTAACGTGCAGGGATGGATCCTCGTGCTTTAACACACGTGTTGCACCCCGAGGCTTTGTATTAACCATCCAGACAGCAAAGGCAGAGAAAGACAAATGGGGTATAAATGATTTCTTCTAATGGGGTATTGGTTTTTATTCAAAAGCGATGACTTCCATGGGGACTTTTCGAACATCTTGCCCAGAACTATGGCACGGCTTAGCTGCCAGGGTGGTGGGGAGATTTAGCATGCAGCTTTTCAGAAGAAGAAAGCAAGAGGGAAAGTGGGTGTGATTGGAGGCTGACGTCTATTGACATAAGCCATTCTGAGACCATCTTGAGGGAACTGCAATGTCTTGAGCTTTGGGATTTCCATTTAACATACTGTCGAAAGAGGCAGTGGCCTTTCTACTGTTTGTTTCATTTCTTTCCATTCCTCACTTGCTATCTATGCACCAGCCGTGCTGTACTTACTTGAGTTTCTTGGAAACGCCCTTTGCATCAAGATTGTTTCCTGCTCTGCCTTCTACCTGAACCCCTATTTTCTCTCCATTCTCTCCTTCCTTGTTAGCTCCTGCCCCATTACTCAGTCTTCATTCAAAGGTCGCTTCTTCAGGGAATGCTCACAGATGCCCAGGCCAGGTTAGTTCTATATTTAATGCACTGTATACTCAGCACACTTCAAATTCTATTTTGTATCTGTCTTCTGCTCTAGCTTGTAAGCTACATCTGGGGAGGAATTATGCATTTGCTTACCTACCAGAGTGGCTGGCTAGTAATCCAGTTTGTTCACCTGTTTGTTCAATTATTTAATCAAAGGAATAATAAAATTATAAGAATTCCTGCATATTTTAGCTTTCTCTAATATCAGCAATCTTACACACCACAGGAAATACTTCAAACTAAATTAGTTTCTTGATATTATAGAAATTTAGATGTTAAAATACAACAACGACATATAGGAGCCACCAATAAAAGTATGTTCATATTTTCCAAGACTACACAAATGGTAACTGTCTCTAATAGACATTAATATAATCAGCTCTGTTACACTTAAATCTTTTTCCTGGGGACACCACTAGTTATTTAAGAAGAATGTTCATAATACCTCTTGCCCTGTCAAAATAAAAGTAATTAAAAAATGACTTATAGGATTTCATGCTTCTTTTCAAATTCAATATCTTGGTCTAGTGCATTCCTTGCATACTCCATGCCAGTCTCTAAGACAATATATAAATCTATTTTTTTCCATTTATCAAATATATATCTTCTCTCAACTACATACCGATATCTCTTTTCTGGGCATCTTAATACAATTATTTCCATGGGGTAAAAATGCACATATTAATCTTAGAATTACCATGTATGTCATCTAAAAATAAATTTTTCATTTCATGAAGATGAAAGTAAACCACTGTAACCTCTAAGAATGAACATCAGTAAGTTGTGAATTTTATTATTTGAAACTTGTGAAGCATTTCTTTAATTATGTATCTATATGATAGAAGAAACGAGGGGAAAATTTAAAATCTCTCTTCCTATTCTAAAACAAAGGAAATGAATGATTTATGCTGTCAATCAGTTAAGCTCTATTGTTGGTCCCTAAATTCTCTGTCTTTTACTAATTTGCTGGCTTTGGTTTTCTTATGGCCTTCTCTGTCTTTAGTATAATCAAGATGGTTGGTCTATTTCAGAGAAAGGGTTTTCCATGGGGAAATGTGCTCTGTGACTCCATTCTACTTTTTTGAGTTTACAAAATTTCCTTTATATCTTCATTACCACAGATGTTGGCTTTGTTGTAATGCAATTAAACATGAAACAATTAAATGATGCATAAAGAACATCAATGTCAGATTAGGCTTTCAAATTCATTAGCAGACAGCACAATGATCACCCCACGAGAGTATATTTTTGAGGAAGCAAAATAGGCAATGTACTTTCCACTTATTCCCTATGCCTTTTAGAAGCAAATAGGATAGTACTTTATGTGCTTCAGTAGACATGTTTTCAGAAACTAAAGAAAAGGATCTCATCAATGCCAAGTTATGGTCAAACTCATTTTCTAAATTTAGAAGAATCTTGAAATTGATGGTACATCAAGCTGTGAAAATAGTCAAGTGATAAAGGAAAGCATACAATTAAGCTTGTTTCTGGTTGGCCCAGACCCTAGGGAATAAAGAGACATAATCACTGGCCTTGAACATCTAGAGATGTACTAGGCAGGTAAACAATATCTTTGCATTCTATTCAAGGTTATATCAAGCTAAGAAGAAAACTAAAAAAAAAAAAATTAATTAAAATAAAGTAAAAGCAAGGCATTTAGGAGTTTAGAATATGAAACTTCCAGTTACCTGACAATCTCTCTTCTGGGATACATACTTAGTTTTGCTAAAATAAGCACCAAAAGAACCCAGTGTGATTTACATCTTAGTTTCAATATAATGCACTACAATGTAATTCCAGTTTCCCATTACTGATAAGCCCCATTACTTACTTTGTTGACTAGAGTATCCTCCCAAAGACCAATCTTACCATATGGCTCTTCACTTATTGTTGTTAAAGTGAACTTTATTGAAACTTTAAACAGTGTATGTTATTTTTTAATTTGTGGTTTTATGCATCATCTTCACACTAGAGTTTTAAATTTACAAACTTTTCTGTCAAATTCCTAAATTTTATAATAAAAATTACATACCTTTTCAAAGTAATACATGTAATACATATAGCATCTAAGATTATAAATTCAGGGGCTCCCTTGCTCAAAAAAATCTATTTTATTTGTATGTAACTATTTTACATTAGGGCTCTTTTAGTCTGTGTTCTCCAGAGAAAAAGACCCAATAGGATATATATGTATGGATATATAGAAGGTGATTCATTATGAATTGGCTCCCATGATTAAAGAGGCTGAGAAGTTCCATGATCTGCCATGTGCAAGTAACCACTTTTAACCACAAGGGAGTCTAGGAAATACACTATTTTCATTGGGCATTGGCCCTAAATTAAAAACAGTGAAGGTTTTACACTATTTACAAGCCAAAAGTATTTATATATTAAGTACTGACAGGAGCCACAGATTGCTGAGTGATAGTGTCAGACAATTACTCAAGACCATGGCAGTTCTCCATATGCCAATTCCTCACAAGACAATATAACTGAGAACTAAGATAGTGTCTTCATAGAAAACATATCACAGGAGAGAAACACCAAATTAACGAGACTCCAAGTTTCTATAGAGAATTTTATCACAATTGTACATCTCCTCAGAAAAGAAAAAGACTTTTACTCTGGAATATAAACAGATATTCTCTGGGGAGGTGAGAGATGGGTTAAATCTCTAGGTATTTTACCCCAAAACGTAAGCAATTGTCTCTGGAGGGATACATCTCTAAATTTCTCCTAAGACATAGACTATTAGTAGCTTTCCAGACATGTTAGCTCTTTAGTCATCCTTTAACAAACCTCGTCAGTGGTTGCTCAGAGATATTCAATCAGGCAGAAATGTAAACGTATTTATGGAGAATTGTCTCCCAACAATTGAACACACAAAAATCAGAGTCCTGTCAGTATGAAGATTGGAATGAAGATTATAGTTAACAAATAAAGATTTCTATGACAACTTGAATTTGAATTAAAATTTAAAATTTGTTATTATTGCTTTATTGCCAACATTTTAAAAAATTTTACTCTTTTAAAATTATTGCTTTTCATGATGAAGTACTTTTAGATAAGTCACATAAGTTTTCTGGACTGAGTGCCATCACTGATATAATGAGAAAATTGTATTGCTCCTAGGATTGCTTCCAAATTTAACAGTTTCTACTTTGAATAAACTATCTTAAACACATCTAGAAGACCTCTCATAATGCATTTTTGAAAAGCTAGATGCTGAATGCCAAACAACAAATATATATTGAACTATCTAAAAATGTTTATTACAGTAGGCCTAGGTATGCTTTACTTTATAGCTACACTGTTTGCCATTTCCAATACATCTTGATTCTGTAAATTGAGAATTTACTTAATTACTATGAAATTTTGGCCATTACTTTGTAAAAGATAGTCTCTATCACTTTTTCTCCCTAGTTCCTTCTTGGACTCCAATTACACATATCTGAGATATTTTCCCCGTATACTATTTGTTTCCTAGTCGCTAGTCTGAACTTCCTTTGTTTTTTAATTTTATGTTCAGTCTACTATTTTCTCCTGACATATTTGCAAGATTGCTATTCTCCCTTTAGCTCTTTTGATTTTTGATTTGTTGAAAAACTCTATTGATGTAATTAATAATTTATTATATTTTTAAGTTCTAAAACTTCCATTTGCTATTTTCATAGATCTTTTTGTTCTCTTTTAAAATTCTTCATCTAGTCATTTATTTTCTTGTATATGTTCATCTCTGTGTGTGTGTGTGTGTGTGTGTGTGTGTGTGTGAGTCTAGTTCTAGTATCTGTTTTGTTTTCTTGATTCTGTCTCCAGGCATGTCTGATAAGTTTTTATTGTTTGCAAGACTTTACTTTAAAAAAAAATTTCAGGTTCTGGGTGACATTTTTGTCCTTTAATGATAATTTACTGTTGCTTCAGGAATTATTAAAGATAGAACCAGATCATTTCAACCCCCGAATTGAAATGATTTCAAAATTCTGATTTAGTCTTTATGAGGATTTATTTTTGGTTTGTTCTTTGCCAGGTAATTTAGCTATTCAGGCTCTAAACTGAAAGCTTGTGATGTTTACAAATGTCTGTTTCCCTTAGTGGATATTGAACTATAAATTTTATCTCTCCAACCTTTGAGAGATTTCTAAAATCTTAGCTCAACTTCTCAGCTGCTTATCTTATTCTCTCTGGTTGGGTTCTTGACCTTTGTTCTGCTCTACCTAAGAATCAGAAAATGCCTCCATGAGGAAAGTAGTCCAAATGTGGGGCTCTCTCCTTATATTTCTTCTCTCTGGAATTTTCTCCTGCTATAAATCCTGGCTGTATTTTCAGTCCTAGACTCTAAATTTTGTTTTTTTAGCGCTGTAAAAATGCCAAAAACCCAGCTCAGAATTTTAGACCTTTGGCTAGCCCTTTCTGCTTATCTTAGTCTATTACATGTGACACTTCAAAACAGGCAAAATCCTTGCAAAGCAAAATAGTGCAAAATGTCAGGCTCACCTCAATACATTTCCCTTTTCTCCAAAATCTTAAGTCCTTTAGTACTGGGCTGGGTGGGGGAACTCTAAATCCTTCAAAACTTTTATTTTTTGAATGTATTGAGCTTTTCTAATTGTGCTTCTCAGGAGAACTGATTGCATTAAAGCTAATGTATTATAGATAGAAATCCACTATTTCACATAAATATTTTAAATATAACCTTTAAAAAACAGTTGACACTTAATGTGCATGTTTGTCTATTTTATTATATTATTTCCTTTTTTACAAAGTACTATTTAATTCTTATTTTAATAGGAAAACTTCTTGTCTTGACAAGTGTAAATGAAAAGGCAAATGAGGAAACAGTAATTATTTCTTCCCTAAGCATTTGAGCTCAGTGATAATGATGACTTTTTAATAAAAGTCACATTTGTTATTCACTATAGGCCAGGCAATGTCCTAAAGTTTTATATGCTTTTAGTGAATTTTCACAACAATACTAATTAAATAAATGAGGAAACCTAGAAATAGTTTGTCAAATGTTATAAACCACTGCTTGGATGGAACAGGAAGCAGGTATGAAGTGAGCTTTGTGGATAGTCATAGCCAATTAAAATAATGAAGTACCACACTTTTCAAGCCTTGATTGACAAGGAAAGAACGATATTTGGGAAATGCAACAACAAAAAATTCCTAATTTTCTCCTTTGTGCCAGAACAACCACAAGTAGTGGCTCACAGTCTGGCCTGGAGGAGACCGTGGAGTTGCTGCATGGGGGATGCTCAAATCTCGCCTCCCACCCTTGTGATCACATTCAGTGTGTGTGCGCATACAGCTCACGCTGAATGGAGATCCTCTGGAAGGCAGGGTGGATCTTTGACACACTGGCACCTAGTCTTAGGATTAACTTAATATATTTTCACCTAAGAAGAGTTCTGTACAACAGTGTTTGAAGAAAAAATGCTTAACTTACAAGATGACAGGGAAGAGGCTTACTAACAGAACGTTGATGGAAATTAGTGGAAAACTTCTTCATTTGGTGGTTTCCAGCATTAAAATTTCAACAGGTACAATCCTCTCAATTTCTCAAACCCTGCTCCTATTAACAAAGCATATTTAATACCTTTCTTATAAGTGAATTACATCTGGAAAGCAAGAAACAAATGGCTGTTATTTGCAAACGTGATGATTGCCTATGTAGGAAAGCAAAGCAACTCTGAAGACAAATCCTTAGGACTGATAGGAAAGTTCAGCACGATTACTGCATATAGCACCATTATGTACAATACCAAATTAATAGTATTCCTACACACCAGTAATAATTAATTATAAAATGTAAAGTTAAAAAATGTATCAATAGTAATAGCAACAAAATTATAAAGATCTAAAGAATGAACCTAGCAATAGATAAAATGAAAACACTACAACTATATAAAACAATGCCTAGATAAATGGAAAGATATACTGCATTCAGGAATTGAAAGACTCAAAGGATGACCTTTCCTCCTTGACATTTAACTACAAATTTGATGCAATAAACCAAAGTTCCTATTATTAACAGAATTTGAAAAGGTAGTCCTAAAGTGCTACATAAAGTCCTAGGAACAACCAAGTCAATTTTAAAGAAGAAAAGGTATATGTTCTCTCAAATACCAATACACATTGTGAATCTATAATAATTAAATCATCATGGTATTACTATAGGAAATAGACACATCAATGGAACAAAATAGATAGCCTAAAAATGGACCACTTATACAGGAATTGGGTAGTAGACAGAGTGCATTATTTGTCAATGGGAAAAGAATGCACAGTTCAATAAATAGATGCTCTGAGAATTGGACATCTATATGGAAAATAATCATATTGGATGCAAACCTCACACCATACACAAAAATAAACTCGAGAAAAATGGAAAACCTAAAGAGGATAAGCAAAAATTTAAACACTTCTGAAGTACACATAGAAGAATATATGACTTTGAGGTAGAAAATAAGGTATTAAACAAGGCATAAAAAGGAAAATTTAAAAGAAAAGATTGATACATTTGTGTTAAAATTTTTAAATATTTAATTAAAAAACAACCAAAGTTAAAATATAAGCCAGTTTTTTAAATGAATTTTATAGAATCAACAAAAACTTAGCATTCAACATATGTAAAGCACTCATATATAAAACCAATACTGTACAAAAAAATGGGCAAAAAGATATGAACAGCCAATTCAGAGATGAATAAAAATGATTGTTCAATAAACATCAGAAAAGGTGCTCAAATTCATTACTGAAAATGTGAATTAAAACAATGCAATAGCTATTAGATTGGTAACATTTTAAGTCTTGTATGGCACACACACACACACACACACACACACACACACACACAATTTAACCCTATATTCTCTAACAGACTTAACTAAGACATTTAGAAAGAGTTATGAAAGTCAAATGAAAAACCTAACCATTGTACACATCCATTAGAAAAGCTATTTAAAAATTTTTAGAAATAATATGCATCAATTTTAGGATACCAAAATCTCTAGGAAAATAGAGGGAAGACGTGCAGAAGTAATGAAGGTGATTTTTCACTGTATTTGTAGTTTTATTTTTATTATATCTCTATAAAGAGATCGGAAGTAAAAACATGAAATCTATTCACATCTATTAAGTTCAGAAGGGACACACATTAGTGTCTGTTATATTATTCTCTGTATTTTGTCATCTGTTTGATATACTTCCTACATGAAAATACATTAATTAAATCCATGAATTACAAACGGCTTTTACGGGGCTGAAGAAGCATGGCATACCTTGGTATGGCAACAAACAATAATTGAAGAAAAAATTCATAAATTATACAATTGCCTAAGTTAGTGGCTACAATTTTAAAAAGAATTCATATGTGATAGTTTAAAAATAAATTCACATACTATAATTTAGAAAATGTAACTCAAATACTATCAGACTCTAACAGCAATCACTTTTCCATAGCAGAGTACAAAAATTTCCCAAAGCATAAAATTTCTCCCATGCTTAATATTATGCACCTTGCAATAAAACCAAAAATGTGGCTATGCTTGGTTGAATTCAGGGCAGAAAGTACTCTAAAGTGATTTGTGGAGACTTGGAAAGCATTTGAAAGTCTCCAGTAATGATCTGTCTTTGGGAATGAGAAAACATAGGCTTCCCAATAGTTTGCGCCTGTAATTTTGCCTCCTGTTATTTTCCTTTTAAAGCCCAGCCTTACCTTTTCCAACAGGGAAGCCAATAGCCCTGTGTTAATTTGCATGGCTGAGGTAACCTCTAATCAATGCCTCCAAACAACATATGACAACTTATTAACATAGGAACCAGAAAATTAATTGCCATAGTCTAATTCTGGAAATGACCTTTAATTCGGTCAATACCTTCCATTTGTGATAGAATTAATTGCTTCTTGAAAACTGATTAATGACAAGATCCAGCAGGTAGTAATTCATATCAAAGTAAAAAATTTTAAGTCCTGTGAAAATTATTTAGCTACATGAAAGAAAATCCTGGTAAATAGTCAACAAAAAATATAACTATTTAAAAATTTAGCATTTACTGACCTGGCCCAGTATTTTGGGTTCTACATAATAATTAAATAAATATTCAATGATGGTGACTTAGCACCATAAATTATATCATGGCTGCATAATTAATATTTTATTTGATTCTGTGTAATTCAGTGTTAGATACCAATTAATTAGCAATTCAGCAGCAAAACTTCTAAAAATTTCTAATTGTTAAAATTCTTTGGAAGTAAGCCATCATTATACATTAATTATTTTAAATTATCTTTTACTGCTAAAATTGGGGTATGATTCTTGCTTTAGTCAATTTAATTAATCAAAGGAAATTAAATTTATCTTACCTAACAAGTAAGTTGATCAAAATATTAGTAATTATCAGAGGCTTCCTATTAACTTATTAATATGTATTCTAACACTTGTGTTAATTTTAAGAATACATTAACTAATAAGTATGATCATGGTTCACAATAGCATCTCTGGAATTTCTGTATCTGAGGGATTTAAGGTCAGTAATCCCTTTGGGAGTAGGGGCTAAAGAATTTGTCTTGAGGATTTATGTAAGAAGCACATACACCTTTTACAAGGATCGTTATGTTTACTGAAGTGGTTTGGTGGAGTCTGATGGAGATTATAGAGGAATTTAATCATTCTAACCTCTTCCTCCAATCCCCTTACATACCTGTGTTTGACTCTACCACACCAGATTCATTCATAATACTATTTCTTTCATTTTAGCTAATAAAAATATATTTACACACCATATATGCTTTATTGGTCTTTTCAGTTGTTCAAAGATGTGTTGTAATATTACTTGATAATATTTCCATTAGGAATTGAGTCCAAGAACCCTGGAAGGAAATTATATAGTTGAGCTGGGGAGACAGGGTGAGAAGAGAGTGAGAATTCAGGGAAATTAGCAGGACAGCCCTAACTAAAGACATATTAGCCAGCTAACTTAGTGATATGATTTGAGGACTCATTGACCCTGACCCTCCGATCTGAGAATTCTCTGCCCATTACCCCTTTGTATAGAGTGCTCCGCAGCTAAAAAGCAAATATTCTTCAGGGGCAAGAATGCAGGCTTACCTCAGAGATATTTGGGTTAAGTTCCAAGTTCCAGACCACCACAATAAAGCTAGAAAGCATGTCATCATCTTTTTGCCCCGAGGGTTCCTCCTTCAGTTTGTAAAAATCTCAACACCTGTAAAGAACAATAAAGTGAAGCACAATAAAGCAAGGTATGCCTGTAGAGTCATTTTTGGTCATTAGAACCTTTGGATATAATTTGTTGTCAGATGTTTTATTAAAGCCATTCATATCTCTGTTAGTTGTCTATTGCTCCATAAGAAATTACTTCAGGCTTAACAGCTTAAATAACATTTATTATCTCACCTTTTCTGTGAGTTGGGGATTTGAGAGAGGCTTTGCTGAGTGCTTCCTGCTCAGGGTCCCTCATGAGGTTGCAGCCAAATGTCAGCTGGGGCTGAGGTTAATGAAGGCTTGACTGGGGCTGGAAGACCCACTTGCAAGTCGGCTGACCCCCGTGGGCATTGGGAGGAAGTGTCTGCTCCTTGCCATCTGAGCCTCTGCACAGGGCTTCCTGCATTTCTTCATGACGTGGTAGTTGGATACCTTCAGCGTCATCCTCTCAGAAAAAGAGGAAAAGACTATAGTACAAGTGAATTTTGATGGAAAAAGGTGGGGGAGGGGATAGGTTTAAAATAAGTCAAAATGTAAATAGGCATTGACCAAACAAAAAAGAAATCTGTACTCAAATAAGTTTGAACAACAACAGCAACAACAGAGATTGTTTAACCAAAGAAAAAAACAAAAACAAAATAAAACAAATTTAAACAACTTTTTTTTTGGCTGAGAGTCTCTTGTGCATTATGAATTTTGAAGACTTGATTTTTCAGCTATTGTTAACTAGCCTAACCAACTTTGGCTATTTAAAAGTCTTGAGGGTTCTTTTGATAAAATTCAGTAATTAGAGATGTATGGGAGGTACACATTTCTTCCTTACTGCCTTCATACCAAAAGGAACATTACCAGAAATGCATGTTTTAGAAAAATTCTGCCAATCTTACATACGTTTATGGGCAAGTTGACCCAATGGGTTATCACTACTCCAGCTACCGTCAAATCACGTCTCTCAGCAGAGATATTCATGAAGTAGGAGGACACATAAAGTTCTTAATATTAAGATCTGTTACAAGCGTTAGTTGAACTTGCAAGTCTCTGATTGATGAATGAAAAGTTATTACCAATATATCTTGTGCTAATTGACAAACCATCAATGGGTGTAAGTTCCTCGCCAGAGCAGACCCATGATGACTAACCACCCCTAGAAGTTGGGTTAAAATTCATTTATACACATACACATCTCACTGTTCCTATTAAAATAAATTGTCACCAGGACAACATAGAAATAGCATTTTTCAAGTGTTTCACCACATCATCTTTTTCTTCAGAGTATTTGTGAGGCTAATATTTTTAGAAAAGAATAATTCTGCTCTAGTAAGGAAAACATTCAGGAAGAAAGAGGTCCAAGTGACCAAGAATAAGCTAGCCCCCAAAGAGAAGGCAAGACAATCATAATGGGGAATTGATGATGATAGATGCTGACAGGAGGACCCTCTCCTGATGAAGGGCCTGTAAGAGTAGAAGAGTTTTTAGTATAAAGGTGTTATTCATCAGTTCACGTCTAAGGCAGGAAGAAGTTGAAAAATATGCCCAAGTTTCTACAACAAATAGCAGAGGTTTTACTAAAAGCCAGTTCAGTGCTATCTCCTTTGGACTGAAGCAAATATAATGCTCTGCAGTATTATAAGAAAAAATGTAAATAAGTCAAAACAAAACTTCCCAAATTTTCAAAACTCACAGCAGCATTAGTGTTGCATGAGAGGAACAACCTTTGAGGAAAATGCCAGTCTGAAATATGGTATGTCTTCTACAGTCTGATAAATTGTTCTCATTACAAACACAAACCATCGCCAGTGGATCTGTTAAAAATTAAAAATAACGTGAGCAGTGACCGATTAGCTACCAGACTCTGCTCCCCAGTCGTTTGGTTTTACAACCAGACATTTGCCCATGGAGAGAACAGCCCTGTACTTCATAGTAGAAAAACTCTGCTAAACTTTACTACCTATGTCCTTTTATTATAATCTGTATCTGTGTAAGTTATGAAATCGCTTCTTATGTATTTTGAAGGAATCCCCACATCCCTGTTATCACTTGCCTCTGCTTCTACCACCACCCCAATGTTATTTTTAGAAAAATATCTTTCATCTCCATATCTCTGTCATAAAATGAGCCTGGTGAACTACAATTCAATACATCTTCAATACATCTACAAAAGAGAAATTTAATCTATGGAGTTCAACCAAATCCTTTAGGATGGAAACTTGTCAAAAGCTATGAAATTGTTTCTGAGACAAACAATAGACAACGCATAGTTCACCACGGTGTCAGGTGGGGATTGTGTGCATGAACTTGTGTTTACAGGGATAGGGATGAGGAGAGATGTTACATGTCAGCAGAGGAAGAGCAGATAGCAGTGTAGGAGAAGAGTGGAAGGGTTTGATAATAACAACATACAAACACAATGTTGATGGCTACCACTTACTGCATATTATAATATATATTTTACAAGGACTTAGTTTTTGCAAAAAACAAATAAAAAACCTATCTAATATTAATACTTTATTCCAGGTGAGCATATTGCAGCTTCCGTATTGCCACACAGCAAATTGATGGGAGAGCTTTAATTTGGACCTAACTCCAAAGCCCAGATTCTCAACCACTATGCTGCAAGGATATGAAGCTCAGTGTTCTCCAGAAATGGAGATCTTTCTCCTATTTCTATCCCACTTGGTAGCCTAGATCTACGTGAGCAAAAGCGGGTAGAGTGGGCGCAGAGACACTCCGAGGAGGTAGACTTACAACAGGGACGTGCTGCACAGAGCCCACTCCATCCACACAGACGACAGCTTTGGAGAAACCCACCTTCTAAACAGTGTGGGTTTAACTTAAATTTCCATCAGATCACCAAATATATCCTCAGTAGAGGAGGTAAAATTCAGTTCAATAGATCCTTGCCCCAAATGCACTTCGCTTGTTCTCTCCATAATAGCCTGTCTTTAGAATGGCTTTGCCAGGTATCTGAAATCAACTATGTTTACCAGTTTTTTTTATTACTTCCTTCTTTTTCTTCCTGCAACTCAGGCAACTTTCTAGGTCACTTGTTCCTTGGAAATAACTCTACAGATATCATAAATAGCTAATTAAACTTTAGCACCTTCTGCTTCAGAGTATACTGCTATTAAAAAAAAGAAAGAAAGAAATTAACTGTGACTTCAGAACATGCTAACTCAGCTCATCTTTCATCCAGCTGAAAAACTAGAGTTCAATGTGTCAAATACATATATTTTAATTCTTTTATCTTCAAACTGTCATTTTCTAAACAGAAGTAATATTTACCTATGTGTTATCATTAACCATTATATAATTTATTTTGCCTATGTTCAAAAGTTCCTTCCTCCTTAGGGAGATTGTAAAGATCCTGTGTCTCTTTTGTTCTAAATAATTGAGTGAAGTTTGAAGCTGACAGGATATTCATTGGGAATATCCATGACTGTCCTTCCTTAGCTAAGAGAAAAGAAGGAATCTCAGTATTGTGTGGTGGGCACTGTTCCCCAGGCATGCAAAAATATCACTGAGATTTAGGCACATGGCACATAAGGTCTTCTTTTCTTCTCAAAGTTACAAAATTAAAACTCTTTCCTCTTTTCCAAAGATGTAAGTTAACCAATAAAGAAGACACACACCCTCAAAAATAACACTAATATGAAAGATGTCTATAAAAAGACCCATTCTCAGCAATACATATTTTTTTAATTTGGCAAATTCTTCTGCCCGTAGTAGATGTGCCCAAATTCTGAAGAATTAATAAGAGATGTTCAAAGCCATTAGAAGTTTAATTCTAATTTAAGTCAACATCTGACCAATAGCAAATTATTTTGTTGACTTTCACAGCTTTAAAAATAATCCCATGAATACAATAGGCAATAGTTATACAAATAAATACACAGAACTTTCCCTGACATGTTGGGTCAGCTTTGTTACACATAAAAGTCATCCTGAGAAAGTAGAGCTGAAGTCCAGCCTATACTTCCCATGAGGTCAATTATGGTGAGAGGGTGCTATTTTGATATGTAGTGCACTATGGTTAGGTTGGAGGTGACAGGACCAGCAGGCCAGCAATAAGTTAAAGGGAAAGATTTTTATTTCAGTACCAAAATGTGAAAATTTAGAGAAAAACACAGAATAGCTATTTCTATAGTTGGGAAGAATATTTGGTTGGAAACAGAATGTTTGATGTGGAGAGAACTTTTAAAATATTTGCTAAACATTGTGAATGTATTATAACTACCCAAACCCCACTTTCGTGTTTTCTTGAGACACTCCCTCGAGATTTAAATATTTTTAATAATATTATTTTGCTGTTTTTATGAGTAAGACATGTGATGACATGAGCCCTCTGTTATATTTAGATTGCATTGGTCGCTTTTAGAGCAATGGTGTCCCACAGTCCCTCCAGCTCGTTCTTCCCCTCAAAAAGCAAATAATGACTCATAAAAGGTACTACTTTTGCAAAGAGTGTTTACATATAATTAGTTCTATTTTTTTTACACTCAAAGCTTTAATAATCTATTATATAAAGAGCTAATGGTGACAGGTAAACCATTGAGATTTAATAGGTAAATAGGAAGAGCATAAACATTTCATAAAAGAGGAACTAACATTACAAACACACATAAAAAGATTATTTATTTTAACATTGAATTTTAAAAAAATATTTATTTGCATGACATGAGATTACTCAATACACATTATATATTTACATTGAGATAGATGGTAGAGATAGAGCTAGAGATAGAATTAGAGATAGAGACAGAGATCGAGGTGGAGATAGAGATAGAGATTTGTTTCAGAGAATTATATCAATACTTGGCTTCTCAGCATCCATGGTGCCACATTCTCCACTTGATAGGACACCAGAGGTTCGTTCCACCTACTTCTCTTCTCTGCTCAGGTGTACCAGGAAGTAACTAAACTGAGCCAATCAAGTGCTCATTCTTGTGAACTTGGCTCTTGCTTATAATGACAGAAGGACAGAAGAAATACCAATGAATGCTGAGTATTTCATACTTTTAAAACTTCCTGCAGCTACCAGTCCATCTTCAACTTCACTTAGAATTTCCTTCCCCCATATACATGTAACAAATTCTCTTTTCAGTTAAATTAGCCAGAGTCTATTTTAGTGCCTGCAGGCGAATAACCATAACAACACCTAGATGTTTTAGTTGTATTTTAAAACTCACTTTTCTTCTGAATCATCAGATGCATTGTGCAAACAGATTTAACACTTAAATGTCATGAACTATTGCTTCACCTATATGTTATCATAGCAAACAGCTAATTAAGATACAGTAGTCATAATAGAGTCATCCTGAAAATGAATATGTACAGCTGGTGGGTGCGTTTGCAACTTCCTCTCTGTCAGCCTATTTCAGAATCGTAAATTTTGTTTATTGCTTCACTGAGAACTTTGCCAGAATAGACTCCCTAAAAGATGGAGTGGGCCAAGAGCTACATAGATAGGTATGCAGAAAACACGACTTTAGTCTTCTATCTTCTGGCCAACGAAGACTGGTCCATAGATAGACCAATATTATCATCACCTTGACACTTGTTAGAAATGCAGGGCTTCAGGCCCTACTCTTGACCTGCTGACCCAGAATCTGCATTTAAAAAGATTTCACAGGCCATCTGCTTGCACATTACAGTTTAAGCAATTTTATTCTACTTCAATTTGCATTTATCGTTTTATAACTTACTACTTTAGTCTCTGCTCTAAGTATAATAGACTGCTTCTATGTAGCTCCTTTTCAAAGCCCTTTAATTTCAATTTTGTCACTTAATCTTGTGTGACATGGGCAGGTAACATTGCTTCCTGTTCTAGAAAAGTAAGAACTGAAGCATGCAGAAGCTGACTGACAAGATCGCCACAGCTCAGTGGTAGGTACTTAAGGATTAGTACGTAGGAGTCTTCATTTAAAGTGAAGATGTTGAGTCTCAAGCGATTGTCCTGCTCAGTAATCTTCTAAGAAGGAACATTTCAGCTACATCTCTTTTAAAAGGTTTGTTCTATCTCTGCTTGCATCCACCCATGGGGCAGGATCTTATTACTTCAAAAATCAACAGTACCATTTGCTGGACTGTTTTAATTTTTATACAATGATCTGATTTGAAACATGCTTCTTTTATCTTTGAGTCTAGCAAGAAGAAGAGAATGTTTTCATCTTTCCCCACAAAAGCCCTTCAAATATTACAAAAGACTTAGCCTGTCCCTCTTTAAGTCTTTTCTTGTCCAGAGCAAATTATTTCAGTGATTCCCTGATGACATATCATCTAATCTTTCATCTTGATCACCTCTATTCAGAACACTCAAGGTATGTGGAATTCTTATAAAAAGCATTGCAAGTAATCTAATACAGTCTAATCAGCATAAAATACAGTGGAATAATTATTTCCATTATCCAGACATTCTACTATTATTAAGAATGCCTGAGGTTTAATCAGCCTTGGTAATATTAATATAACAATTTGAATTACATTGAGATTGTATCTTCATTTTCATACAAACTTTTCTCACATCAGGTTTCTCCCATTCTATCTCTGAGCTAGTGTTTTCTGTTGCTATTGGTGGTGATGGTTTAATTTTTGTGCTAGAGCATTAATTATTGTTTGGTTATGTCTTATTGGTCATAGATCATCATTCCAGACTCAGAAAGTCTTTTGAATTCCAGGTTGTACTGTGAAGGCCAGATCATGGAGGCAGATTCTCCTACTCTGAGACAATCAGAGTCAATCTATTCGTTGCCTTAGCCTCACAAACAAGCAAATCTCTCACAAATAAGCCCAAATAAATCTCTACGGATCTGTATAAAACTGGTCATCATCATTTCACTATAACCTAGAGTTCTACTAAAACTTGTTGAGGTTTTGAGAGGCTAATTAAATCACTATCCTCTTTGAATTCAAAATTATTTAAGTAATAGTGGATTCATACAGTCATCAAAATACAGGCTTTATTGTTCATGAAACTAAGTGCAGAGTATTTGAAGCATAGGCAAAAACTAACTCTTAACTCTCATGTCCCTCTCTCCTTGTCCCTCATAGAAGGCTGCCGTATGCTAGTGCATGGGTAGACAGGAGTAGAAAGGACACATTCAGCCTAGATGGGCAGCTTGTAAACAGAACCAATGAGAGGTGAAAAGGGGCAGTTCAACTAGACAGAGCCCCTTCCCCACTCTCAGTCATCAAATCAATCACTCCACTTCCTATGGGGAGAATCACCAAGGACGGTGTAGCCGGAAGTGTTGTCCCAATATGTTCTCTGCTGGGGTGCAAAGTGGAAGTCACGCCCCTTCCGGAATGGAAAGAACAAAATAAAGTGTCCTCCATAACAGGAAGCCCTGGAACAGGGTGTGAACCCGCCAAGCAAGCTGTTTACTGTCTCTTGCATGAGATTTGTTTATTTAACCCTCTGATCCCTTGTAAATAACCAGTGTTTGATTAGAATCTTTCCCTCTCTCTACTAAAATAAATCTCCTTGGTGTCTCTATCTACTTAAAGGAATTACATTATCTGAGTCATCAAATGTTGAACCACCTAAAAATCACTACTTGAAACTTATATTTGTTTCAAAAGCACAGTAAATTTAAATAGCTGGCCATCAGGTGGAATAGGGCTCTTAGTATCCATTGATCGATGTCTTCACTCCATGTGCGTGAAATGTGGATTTAGAGGACATTGGCATCGCCTATTCAGTCTCCCTGGAAGAAATTAACATGCCCCCAAAACATCAATGCAGGTATTAATGTATATAGTTTAAAAAAATGTAGGTCATAATATAGTACTTGAAAATTTTTAGGGTAAAACTTTAGGTAGATGTGTATTAATGTTGAACTTTGAAAAGGTATAGGTTTAAAGTAATTGAACTCTGAGTTTGATTGTACTTATATTTCCAAATATTGAAAACTCACTCAATTTTAGAACAAGGGTCAGCAAGCATTTTTCTGTAAGAGGCCTGATGGTATCCAATGCAGGCTTTGAGTTTCCTTTCATCCTTACTGGGACTTCTCAACTCTTCTCTATTGTTGGAGTACAAAAGCAGCAATGAAAAATACAGTTTTGAGATTGTATGACCCTTAAATGACCATCTTTATTAGCTATTATTCAGATTGGTTTACAAACCTTTGACCCTTAGATATGTTTCAATATTTCAATATAATGATTTTTTTCAACTGTTCAATGTTTTACCTCATTTATGCTTAGTAAAAACTATTTTTTTCTACAAAGCATACTTTTCTCTTTCCCTACTGATTATGAATAAGATTTAATTATTATGGACATATTGGTCATAACAAAATATATAAACCAAGTTTCTGCTTCATAAATAATCCACAGCTGAGTCTGACAGCCTGCAGATTTAAACAATCAAGAAAGTATTAACTGTTCGATAGAGGACTTTTTAGATAAAAATTTTTTGGCAAGTTGATTTCTTAGGAAGAACCTGGAATTGTGAAAAAGCTCCATGTCAAGAAAGAGAATCCTATGGTTCAACTCTAGAAATAAAGAAGTATCTGCTTTATAGCCTTAGTTTTTATTTCAAGATGACTCTACTATAAATCTCCTTGACAAGATAATAAATGACACAAGTAAAGTGGGGTGAAGGTTAATAATATATTAACATTCTAATATATTACCAATATATTTGGAATCATATTTATAATACTATATAATATGACAATATACTAATATTCTATATCATATTTTAATGCTATTGTATAATTAATTTATTTATATTAAAAATTAATAATAATGTTATTATTATGATAACTCATATAATATCATATGATATTATATGAGTTATAATATCATAATTTTAATAATAATTGATGTGATAATTATGAATATATTAATGATATTACTACTTAAAAGGCAGGCCTAAGGACATATGTCCACTTGGGCCCAGAATACCAATTTAAACCTAATTATTAGAAAGAAACTTTTGATGTAAGATAGAAATTATAGTTTGTAATTGAAGGTACAATGAAAACTATTATTTTAGCTATGGACATTTTCTCTGTGATCCAGATTTAAATACTGATACTTTCGCTTTTCTCAATTCTTTCTCCAAAGGAACATGCATAGAAGGGAAGCAACAGCAATGTAGAGTAAGACTAGATTAATTATACCATTCCCTACTAGAGGTTTTATCATACTGCCTATTAGTTGGTACCATTTATTGTTTTCAAATATTGATGAATTTGATAGCAATGATTGATAGTTATTATATTTAGAAATTTATCAGGCTGATCAGGAATGATTTCCTCTACAATTAGTGACAATAGCAGGCTAAATTAGGTCAGTCAGACAAGTTAGCTACTCAAACACATTTAACTAACTGAGACATTTTATTTTGTTCACTGTGAAAAAATGAAGGCGGTTAAAGAGTCCCAGTCTAAGTTAGCTTTCACTAGGGAGCAAGACACAGGAATTCCAAGGGTGGTATGCAGAGACGTGATTGTCGTGGTGGCCAGTAATTGAAAAAGTGAAGTGAAGATTAGACAGTGTTTCTCAAAATGTGATCCACGTGGAATCTACCTAAAAATCACTAAGATTAATTATTTAAAATTCATATTCCTGGTTCCCACTTCAGAGCGACTCAATCAAACTATCTGAAATTGCAGCCCAGGAATCTGCCCTCTTTTTATGCACAGGAAGTTTTGAAAAGCATTGAATTAGAGGCTTATCCTGCAGAATTTTCTACTGGAGATTTCAAATAATGACCTATCAGATGTTAAGATGATTTTATTTGAAAGGCAAATTCTCCAAGTTTATTTGGATTAAAGCAGTGATTCTTTATTACTTTGGAGTTACTAAGCTTTGCAGATCAAGAATTCCCTCAATTGCACATGCAATGTGTAGTGTTTCTGTGTTTTTCTGGGGTGAAGATCTTTAACTTTTTTCAAATTCTGAAGTAGCTTCCTACCTCCTTCCCAAATTTAAGGATCTCTTCCCTAAAGGAATCAAACTCATCTAATTGCAACAGATGAATTCTGTTGGAAACCATTTACTGTGGTCAGGACAGCAGGTCATTTGCTTGATGATAAGAAGAATTAGTCCTTAAAATGTTTGTGGACCTCTTTAAGCATAAGTTTTTAATTTCCTAAATTATGACCTGTTTCTGAAGTAAAATGTGATAAACATTTATGCATATTTATCATCAACTTAGTATCAGAAGTCTGGTTCTAATTGTTTCATTAATTAAATGCAAAATTCATATCAAGGATGGGAAGCAGTTAAACTTCTGATCGCAAAATATACCATCAGTTTTTTATACCTATTTGTCTATCACAACTTCTGCTTACATAGAAAAGAAGAGACTTTTATGACTGAGATCACCTGTAACACTTCTGGCACAATCTCACTGGTAATATTATAGGTCTCCATTGGCATGAGGTCATCTTTGCACAAAGAGGTTTTAGCAGGAGAAGAAATGAAGCTAAATGAAAATGAATATTTATGACTGTGATTTTGGGTTAGTAATAAAAAGCTTCATTTGTGTCTAGTTAATAATATTGTGTCAGGAAAAGACAGCCTTAGGACAAAAGAAAAAGAACCTTATAATGTGAATTTTACAAAAGGAAAAATCTTTACTTTTCCTAATACCTATGCTACAAATAAATACTGTATTTTGCCATGTATAAAGCTCTCTTTTTTTACCCAAATTTGTGAGGGAAAAATAAGGATGCACTTTATACATGAGTAGTACTAATTCTGTATCTCTATAAATGTTTTTAATTCTTTTATTTGTGCTTATGAATGAAAAGTATAACTCTAGAGATCAATTACAATATCTGTATGCAAAATAATACCCTGGAGTATGATAATCGGTTTCTTTCATTGTTAATTTTATTGGAGTGACATAGGTTAGTAAAAATTACATAGGTTCCAGGTGTACAATTCAACAATACATCATCTGTGTGTTGCATTGTGTGCTCACTACCCAGAGTCATTTCCCCTTCCATCATCATATATGTGACTCTTCCTCCCTCCTTTCTCACCCCTCTCCTCACCCTCAGGTAATGACTGAACTATTGACTGTGTCCATGAGTTTTTTTCCTTTGTTGCTTTCAGTTTTATATTTCATATATGAGCTATGTTAAAAAATAAATGCTAAAATTCCTTTATAATACAAAAAACAAGTACCTAAATATAAATAAATAGAATTTTTAATTTAAAAATTAAAATCAAAGATACAATTCCTGAAAGTTTGAGCCAAAAACATGGGTGTGCATTATATATTGAAAAATATGGTGACTATTGCAAACCAATATTCTCTGACTACAGAGCCAAACATATCATATAATATAAAGAGTAAATCTAGGTAGGAAAGGAGTGCTCAATACAAAGAAATAAAATATTTGACTCAACAAACCTGCCTCAGAACAAAATTTTGAGCCCTGTGGACGTTGCACAGATGCCTAAACTCTCATATTTCTAGTTTCCAGCAACGCCTGTGACACACAGAGATAACACAAAATAAATATTTCCTCAGTAAGTGCATAAATAAAGAGAACTAAAGAAGATAATAGATTCGATTCCTAGCCAGGGATCTACCCCACCCCCCAAAAAGAGAAGATAATAGAGATTCCAGTTACATTACAGTAAATGTATGATCTCTATGAAAAAAAATCTCAATGGCCTAATGTGGAATATTTTATTTCTAGCTCACAGACATGTCAATGCCTGACAATGCCATTTCTGTTCAATGCTGTAACTCACAGATCAAGTCTAATATAAATTCTGACATCTTCTTCTCCAGGATTCCATATCTAGACAAGAGGAGGAAGAGAGAGAATGGGAAAAAAAACGTGAGAGGTTGGATTGGGCCACATGTGGACATGGCATGCATCCCTTCCACCTACAGTTCATCAAAGGGTCAGATCTCTATCACATGGCCCCACTTAATTACAAAGGAGTATACTCAGGAGGAAAAATAATAGTAGGTTTTGATTAACAATTAGCTTGTCTCTGCCTTACTAGAGTTAGGGCCACCTGTTTCCTCAGGTAGTGAAAACCTATATAAATAATACCTACCAACTCACAGCAATGATCAGATTTCTTACGTACATCATGGTCTCTGCAATGGGATTTTTTATCACTACCTGTTATCCTAAATAATAAAATCAACCTAGTATAATCTTGGGCAACCAAGATGCCTGCTAGGCTAACTATACAAGAGGGACTTTTATAAGATTTGTTAGAAATTACTAAATGACTTGGCATTTTTAACCACTTAACCAATAAGTTGTTTGTTAATGAATTGTTTCTTATGACAACTGCTGTGATAGTTCTGGAGCTCTTTCTAAGGAGTCCTAGATTTTCTAATACAAGCCTTTAATTCCTTTCCCCTTCCCACAAGCATTAATTAAGCAATGTACCCTCTTACTCACACTGTTTTGACATGCACAATGTATGAAAGGCACTGTGAACTAATGGAGTTCCCTATTTCAATCTCATTTTTTAACCTCTTTGACCCTGTGGACCCATTTCTTAATGAGATTATCAGACATACAAACCAATAAGATTGGGATTTACACAATTACCTCTCAAATCTCAGCTACTCATTACCAAATCACCTCTTCAGCAGTTAAATGAATTAACCATCTATCTAAGGAGTGCCTTCATTGCTTTATCCATTTTTATCTTTAACTTTTAATTATATCATAATAACATGCCTTGTATTCACTGTACTACTCATTGGTTACAAGTAAGGTTTGTTATTTTTATAAAAAGATGCTAAAATTTATTTTTTGATTAATTGTAAAGTCTTTCCTACGTGCCTAGCACCTCTTTTCCCCATTCCACTTTTCTATATTTCCCCAGTATATGTGCACTGTGACAGTTAAAAAGCAGTTAATCCCAATTCTTGTTAACAAACCAGAAGACATACTTTCTTTCTTTAGTTAAGGACGAGTTATCTCTGGCAACCCACATGCGTTGGCTCATAAATTTGTTCCCAGAAAAAAAAACAAAAAACATTTTGAGTTAGAATATTCATGCTTTTGAGTATATGTATATTAACTCAAAACTGAGGGAATAAATGGGAAGAAGATAACATATTCTATCACAGAAAAGTGTTGTGCATAAAGAGTTTTTAATAACTAAAGTATCAAAAAAGATATATTGAAATGTTTTATCTATAGGAATTACCATTACAAAGTATTATACTTCTGAAATACGCTATCCCTGTGAAACAGTTTTGAAAATGCTTGATCGCTTGCATTCCCACCTGCTTCAGCCATTCACTTTTGTAATTCTTCTGTGATATCTAGCTCCTGGGAACATGTTGGATTTTATATATCATTGAGTCGAACACAATGATAGTAGGATCTTCCCATTGTTCCACAAAACCTGCACCTTGACAAATATGCCTTATATACTAATATCAAAATAATTATGGATTGCAATGACAACCTTCTTTCTAAGGAATTGTTTTTTAATTGTAACAGGAGAGAGATTTTTGTATTTCTCACCTTTTCATTTCTTCTTTCCCTAGCCCTACTGAAAGTAGAGTCTTAGTGTAAAACTATACTGATGGTATCCTATGAAAAGCATCAACACTGACAAATGAAAGCTTGTCTTACAGATGCTCCATTCTACATAATCTACTATTGTGACAATTAGTGTCCAAAGAGATCTACTATCGCCATCCCCAGACACAGCCAGCAGGAAGAACAATCCTCAGAATGGAGCTGAGATGCCAGGAAACAGGGAAATTCAGAGGGGTATTAGAAAAGAGGGATGGTAGGAGGTTGGAGAATAAAGACACTCCAGAGAACCATGTACCCACCCAAGGTGGCTCTGCAGTGACTGTAATATTACCACCAGAAGAGAAAAACTTATTTTGCACCAACCATTAAAAATTCTTGTACGTTTGTAATTGACTCCTAATATATTATTATTTTGTTTTTGGGCAATATACTGTATCTGACCACCATTCTGGACACTGTGCACTAGGTGAATAAACAATGTTATTTCCAATGATCATTAACAATATCTATCGGTGGTGAATGCAAATTGGACATAATGTATTTATGTATTTGAGAAAATCAATTAGTCAAGAAAGGATTCAGGTGTTTCCTGGATGAGCTTATACTTCCTAATTGAATAATCAGTTTTGATCTTCCAGTGACCCTGTGAGCAAACAGAGTTAAGATACTTTTCACACATCTGCTACCCATCGCCCTCACTAGAAGCAATTTCCCCAAAGGAAGATACTTCGGTCACACATGCCCCCACAATTCTCCAGAAAACAACAGCATGATTTCAAGAGGGCAGCTGCTGCTTATTCTCAGGGATAACATTAATATCCCCCTCAAGCCTTCGCAAGTTGATGGCTCTGTGATTCAGAGGATGATTTTAGTGGCTTCTTGCATCAGCCTTTTCAACGTGTCTGATGCTCACTTCATCATCGACAGGAACAATGGGCACAGGAACAATGGGTAGAATTTTGGTTCTTTTTGTTCCTGTGACTTGCCCCTTAAATCAACACTGATAAAGTGATCGACTGATCTTAGAACAAAATTATGAGAAAATTATCTCGTAGCATAAGACTCTTTCCTTAAGTAAATATAGCTCTCATTTTTTTAATAGAATGAAAAATTAATTCCTAAGGAGTTTTGCCTAAGAAGAACAGTACGTGGCTATTGAATTTTCATTAAATGTTTTCAAGTAGTACATTTCAATCAATTGTTACATCATTATCTAGAATCTTAGGTGAAGGATACCTATCACTGGCAATAAATGTAGAAAATGTTTGTTTACACTAAATGTATTTATATTTATGCTATATACTAAGTCACAATTACACACACATTGTTATACACACATATGCCACTAGTTGAAAGTAATTGATATTATTTTGATTATTTTATTATTGTACCCCACATCAGAATTCCAGAAAGTTATTTTTTTGTAGATATCAACAAAATGACTTTAACATTTATGTGGAAAGGTAAAAGACTAAGCATAGAAAACACAATATTAAAGAAGAACAAGGTCAGAGGACTGATGCTAAGCAACTTCCACACTTTCTATGAAGTTATAGTAGGTGGTTGGTGAAAGAATAGACACATAGATAAATGGAACATTGTAGAGAGCTCAAAAATACACCTACATAAACATAGTAAAATGACCTCTGACAAAAGAGCAAAAGCATCCTCAATGGAGACAGAATTGTCCTTTCAAAAAACAGGTGCTGAAACAATCACATATTTATATACCAAAGAAGAAAAAAAGAAAAAAGAAAAATCAACACACAGACTACATGTTTCACAAAAACAAACTCAAAATAAATCATAGACCTAAATGTAAAATAGAAACTACAAACTTTCTAGAAGATAACATAGAATAAAACCTAGATGACCTTGGTTTTGATGATAACTTTTTAGATACAACATCAAAAGTATGATGCATGAAAGAGAAAAATAAGTTGGACTTCATAAAATTAAAAAATGTGTACTCTGTGAAAGACACTTAAGCGAATGAAAAGACAAGCCACAGGTTCAGAGAAAAAATTTTCAAAACACACATCTTATAAAGGACTTGGATCTAAAATATACAAATAACACTTATACAGCAACAATAAGAAAATTAAAAACCCAATGAGAAAATGGCCAAAATTTTGGAAACATACCTCACCAAAGATGTAAAGATGGCAAATAAACATATGAAAATATAATCAAAATTATACATTATCGGGGAATTGCAAAGTAAACCAGATAACATTATTCACCTATTAGAACTCTTACAATATAAAAACCTGGCAATCCCAAATATTGATCAGAATGTAGGGCAACAGGAAATCTCATTTATTGCTGACGGAAATGCAAAATAGTACATCACTTTAGAAGATGTTTTGGAATTGCTTACAAACTTAAACAGTCTTAACATAAGATTCAGCGATTACACTTCTAGATATTTCACAAGTTGAAAACTTACACACACACAAAAACTTGCACAGAAATGTTTACAGCAGCTTTATTCATAAACTCCTCAAACCAGAAACAACCAAGATGTTTATTCATAGGTGAATGAATAAACAAACTGTTTATTTTTACAGTGGCAGATTATTCAGTGTTACCAAGAAATGAGTTATCAAGCCGTGATATGACATAGTATAACATTAAATGCACACTGTGAAGTGAAAAAAATGTTACATATTGTATGATGCCAACAATTTGATAGTCTAGATAAGGCAAAACTAAAAATTAGTGTAAGGATCACTTACTGCGAGGGGCTCAGTGGCTTGGGCAGAGGTAAGAAAAGGTGAAGTACAGGGTATTTTTAGTGCAGTGAAACTTATGTTTGATACTATAATGATATCAAGTGACATATGCATTTGTCAAAAGCCATAGAACAACACAACACAAGTGAACATGAATGTAGGCTATGGACTTCAGTTAATAATGTATTCATTATTATTGGTTGATTCATTAATTGTAACAAGTGAACCACAATAATGGGAGATGTTATAATAGGGAAATCATGTATGCTAGGAGAGGGTATATGGGGATTCTCTCTATTATCTGCTCAATTTTTCTGTAAATTCAATATAAAGTAAGTGCTGCATCCAAAACTGAGGAAGTTGCATCAATGACCTAAGGATTCTCCAAAATGAAGATTAAATCCCAGAAAGTTTAATAGAAAAATAGGCAAAAGTTCTACAAATTGGCAATTCATAGATGGGAAACTACAAAAAACTAATGAATATATAAAGATGCCTAACTTTGCTAGTATTAAAAATAATGCAAATTAGAACAACAGTAAAATAGCTTTGTATACATTTTAGATAAGCAAAAATAGAAAATCAGATCATATCAAGTTTTAAGGCTGTAAAAGAATAAGTTATAACACAACACATTTATATAAATTAAAACATAACTGCTAAAACAACATTACATATATTTAAGGATGCATAGACATACAGACTCATTTAAGATATAGAGTGGATTTCTGTGATGGGTAGGAAATGAGGGTCAGAATGAAAAATGAAAAGCAAAAAAAAAGTAAAAAGGGAAAGAATCATAGACAAATAAAGATAACGTACCATGAACTGAGGTCCACACCAGCGGTCCAAATATTAAAATAAGAAAATTAAGGAAATATAACAACAAGCCTTGAAAACAACTGGAAATCAAGAGAAATGTTGTGCTATGTTCAAAGTGGCAGATGAAAGATATTTCTAAACATCTTGGCACAAACTGTTTCAGTACAAGTTGGGAGAGGGATTGATGTAAAGACAGAAGCAAGTCACCGGTGATGAAAGTGTGTAGTGACAATCATACTTTCGTGAAATAGATAAAAGAATTATTAGATTTATATGGAACCATAAAAGACCTCGAATTGCCAAAGCAATACTACATAAAAAGAATAAGGCTGGTGGCATTACACTTCCTGACTTCTATTTATATTACAAAGCATCAATAGTCAAAACAGCTTGGTACTGGCAGAAGAACAGAAATAGAGACCAATGG